>JBAMCP010000274.1:0-67766 GCA_037075105.1 Lissocephala sabroskyi
GTTGGAAGTGGGAAAGTCCACCCAACGGTTCCCAGGCCAAAACATCCCCCCCCCCCCCCCCCCCACCTTGCCCCGGTCTTCGGTTCATTTTAATCAATCCATAATTTGTTGGCGACTACGACGATGCAAACGAGTCAGGCGGGGGGAGGCAAGTCAATGACAGCAAACTATCAGCTGCCCCAGGTGGGCATGGCGGCCAAACGTGTTGCACCGGAAGCCGCAAATACAAGCGACTTGGCTAGTCGAGTAAAGTGTTAGCGGGAGGGGGCAGGGGGAGGGGGCAAAACAACAGGTTGCCGCCCAGTGGTCAGTTGGTGGCCGGGCAAATTGCCTGGGCGAGTCCAAAAGCCCCCCAGGTGGCCGCCAGTTAACCCCACAAAACGCCTTGTGACGTCAGCAAAGTTTCAATGCAAATCAGCAGTCCCAAAAATAAAGAGAGCGATTTAAGGGCTCGTCTGCGGGCAGAGAGATTCACCGTTGCTCGTCTCGTCACACAGTGCAAATCAACAGTCCCCCAAAAAATAAAGAGAGCGGATTAAGGGCTCGTCTGCGGGCAGAGAGATTCACCGCTGCTCTCTTGGCAGATGCCACACTAGTTGTCCCTTTCTAGCGCACGCCTAGGCAAGCGGGCGGCTCGGCTTTGCGCTTATCGCGGCTGCCATCTCTGCCGGCAAAGGGCGCCTGGCGCGATCGTCGCCCAAATTGCCGATTTAATCGTGCGCCAAACCGGTTGAGAGTCGTGCGAATTTTGCGAGCTTGGTGGAAAAATTCTTTTAATTTTAATTTCCTTGGCGGTGGCGGCCCAGAGGCAGTGAAAAGTGAAAAGTGGCAAACAGAAGGCGCCAGTGGCCCTTCGGAATAAAAGTTTAGTGTTTTTTTGTTGTTTTTTTTTCTGTGCTCAAGCCTCTGGCGCCCCCCGCCCCCGCGTCGGTTAAGCAAAATGCGCAATAGGGCTCTTCTTCTTACTCGGCCAGCAGCGCAGCTCAGCGTCGGCAAGGTGAGTGGATTTCGTTTTGCTGGGCAGCGAGTGGATCGTAAGTCGCTGGGCGGTGAGCGCTGCGCTTTGTCGTGTGGATCCTGACGGCTGACAAGTGTAATTCAAAGGGGGTGGGGGGTTTGGTGTTTGTTTCACTTGAAATTGCAACACGTTTGCCGCCGCTCGCATTCCAAAGTACCAACTTCGTCTTGGCCATGAAAAAAGCCGATCGCTTTGGAAATGCCAAATTGACAAGTTGAATGTCAATCAAGCGGTTCTTGTTGTTGTTGTTAATGAACTTGAGGCGGTCAATGACTTTATCATTTATCGATAACTTATCGATAGCAGAGCTTGGCTTCCTAATGATCGTTTGATGGATCGATGAACTCATTCATCTGATCAATCGATTCTCGATCGCTGATATCATTGAACCGATCGACCTATCGATCTGTTCGCTCCCCTCGAACTTGCCTCAACCTGTTGGCCATGCCCCCGTTAGCGGCAGCTGTTCATTTGTTGTCGTCATCGGCTGCCGTCGTTCTTGGCCTTGAACGTGGCCGGTTATCGATCGAGCGATGAGGCCGCCGTTTAGTCAACATTGTTGTATGCTAATTTTTAGGTCACTGCAACCCACAAAAACAACAATAAAAAAAAACAAACACACACAGCCTCCTTCTTGCGCCAGAAGAACTTACAAAATTCATTGGCAATTTGCACGCATTTTTAAATGAAAATTGACGTCCCATCGATTTTTTCGTTGATCGATGAGAGATCGCTGGGGGGCGGGGCAAAATTGTCGATCTTCATTGAATTATTCAATTGACAGACCGACGAACGAACGA
Organism: Lissocephala sabroskyi; assembly: GCA_037075105.1. Taxonomy (NCBI): domain Eukaryota; kingdom Metazoa; phylum Arthropoda; class Insecta; order Diptera; family Drosophilidae; genus Lissocephala; species Lissocephala sabroskyi. The sequence goes on from JBAMCP010000274.1 coordinate 1,819, forward strand.
ACCAAGTCCCATAAACAGAACAACCACCTCGGCCAGCCACCCATCTCCGAACCGACGGATGGACAGCTGGACACTTGGACAGTTGGACAGTTGATTTAATTAGACGTGCCCGGCAACTCAAATTGCTGTCAAAAATGTCATCGCTTAGCACAGAAAGGAGCCGCGGGGAACGGCAGTTGGTGACAACCACAATGACGTGGCATTTCTAACCCGTACGTGCCGGCCAAACCCGGATCCAAATGACGAGTGTCGACTACCGATGACACCTCCCCCCACCCCCCACCCCCTCTCATTCTCTCTTTCCATTCACTTCCGGTACTTCTACACTGACCCCTGTCATAATGAAGGTGCTAGGGATTCCGTTTTGCTCTCAACTAAACGAATCTGTAGAGTTGAGCAGTTGGACAGTTCTGTTCATGTGCCCAAGTGTGCAACTGTCAATGGCACTGCAATTCCCTGGGGGTGGGGGTTAATTGTGCCTTCAAGGTGCGGGGGTTTCCATTTTGATCTCAACTAACCTATAGAGACTCTGTAGAGTTGAGCAGTTGGACAGTTCTGTCCATGTGCCCAAGTGTGCAACTGTCAATGGCACTGCAATTCCCTGAGAGTGGCTCTTTATTTGGCCTCCAAGTGTGTTTGCTCGTCTGCCCATCTGCCCATCCCCGCTCACTTCATTTGTCTGTTTGTCCAAGTGTCCAAGTGTCTGTTGGTTTTTGGGGTGTTCGCTCGTCTTTATTTCGTGTGCGTGCAAAAATTTAACAATTGCAGAAATTGAAACTCTCGGCAGCCCCTGACTCAAGTAAAAGTCGGCAATGACACACACACACACACACACACACTCACCGCACACACGCACACCCCGAGTCGCTTGCATGTGAGAAATGAAATGTGCACAATTTTCTGCTGCTGCTGTTGTTGTTGTTGTTGCAGACACTTTGACGGTTAATATGGCAATGCACTTTGGATTTTTTTTATATTTGCCTTTTTTTTTGTTTCTTCGCCTTTTTGTTTCATTTTCTTTGCGGGCGTCGGCGGCATTGCACGTGCCCAATGGGCAGGTGGCTGTCTGGCGGTGCTGGTGGCAGGGGGCGGTGGTTGCTCTCGTCTGGGCGCGGCTGCCATTCCGTCGCCGTCGTCGGCGGCTGCTGTTTTTTTATTAAATGTGCGCGCATTAAAAGTTTTGCTGGTCGATGACTCGAAAGGGTGACGGTGAGGGGCTGGGCGGCTGGCAGGAGCGTAGAAAGCGTGGGAAATGCAGCTGATGACAATTCCACAGCGTTGCCTGGAAGAGTCTTCCATTTGGTTATCGATTAATCTATCGACGCAGGCAGGGAACTCACTTGAAGGGATCGCTAGACCGAGGTTCGATTAATTCCTTATTTAGAGCGTAGAGAATTCTACCAGCTTTGCCTTAAAGAGCCTTCTATTCAGTTATCGATAAATTTATCGACGGAAGCAGTAAACACACTTGAAGGCTTAGCAATTCCTTAATGGCCGAGATCCGATTATTTCCTTAATAATTTCTGTGCAGGAGCATAGGAAATTCCACCAGCTTAGCCTTGAAGAGTCTTTAATCCAGTTATCGATAAATCTATCGTCCGAAGCAGCAATCAAACTTGCAGGTTTCTCAAGTATTTAACTGCCGAGATCCGATTAATTCCTCAATTATTTCTGTGGTCCTAACCAACTCCCGGTCAAAGTTGGCCTTGTGGGAATTGCTGTGGGCGTGCTTCGATTATTGCCTATCGATTAACCGCAATTAGCGAGGAAGTCTCGATCTAATTATGATTAACTGTTCATTACAATTAAGAGAGTTTTATCCTTTTGGGCTTTTCCGCTTAGTTTCGCTCGCCAGCTCAGCCCCTCGGAGTTAATCGCGGGCCATGACAACAGGACAGCGAATCGCGACAGGACAAAGTCCTTGGCCACCGAATGTCTAACCGACGATGCCACCGCAGGCGGTTTCGTGCCCTTTTGCCCGCCCGAGGGGGAAAAAAAGAAAACTTTTCTTGTTTTTTCGCTCGCAACAAGCGAAAGTTGGCGAAGGAACTTCACTACGCTGAGCAATGGAGACCCTAAAATGCTCTTTTTTTGAGCGGATAAATCGACGGAAGGAAAATGAAGATTATAAGGGGATTAAAGGTCCTGGTGGATGGGTTTCTTGCTTAGGACTCAAAGCCTTTTGGGTTTGCTTTTTTGGCTGCTTCAATTCTTCCCCTTTTTCTGTTTTTTTCTTAATTTCCTTTCCCTCTTAATTTCCTTTTTCGTCTCATCAGTTCTTTAAGGAAAGAGTTGGTATATTAAAACCTTAAAATGCTCTTTTTGAGGTCCATAAAAAGGCGATTATATTTTTCTTTTTGGGGACTAAAAGGACCTGGTTGTTTGTGTTCCTTGCTTTTGATTATTCGTTCTCCGTTTTTAAGTTCTCTTTTTCCTTCTGATTTGCCCAAAAAGAGCATCTGGCGTTGGGCACTAAATCCTGGCGGCCCTGCCCCCCTTTTTGGCCACCTTGGACGGTGTCTGCCGCACTGCTGCTGCCACTTGTTCACATTCCATTTAACTTGCGCATTTAACTAGCCACAAGTGGCCGGTCGGCGGCCGCCAGCCGCCAGCCACACGGCGGTGGTTTCCCCTCCCCCCAACCCAGACTGAAGGATAGGCTGAGGCCGCAGGACTCTGAGCAACTACGCAAATGTTTCTGCTCTTTATTTCGCTTTATCTCAGTTTTCGCGGCGCTGTTTGTGATCTCTGTGGGCTGATGAATTCGCCGGCCTTTCTCCGCAACTGCTCAGCTCCGCAGCTGCTTTGGTTTTGCTTTTGTTTCGCTGCAATTGGCGTGTAATTTGCAATTTATTCTTTAATTCTCCCTCAACTACTTAGGCGGGGGGCGGAAAACTCCGCCTTAAGTGGCCACTAATCGGCTTGGCCCTGTTTGCCTGCGCTTTTCCCAAGAGGCTTTCCTTCGTGGGGTCTCAAGGGTTTTAGCTGGGAATTTTCTTTTGATTTTCTAGGTTCGTTTTCACTTTCATTCTTGGATCTTTAAACTTTGCTGGAGTTCTCTATTATTTTTCTGCTCGTGTGATCTTTCTCTTCGGTCTCGTTTCATTGCCTTTTGGCTGTTGGCTGCCGTGGGAACGAACAACTTGCAGCCTCCCCTGCCCCCCTGCATTGCACCCTTGAACTGTCTGGGCAACTCGGTGTTCGTTTATTTGTTTTGCTTTTTCCTTTAACTTTCTCGGGTAATCATCATTTCAATTGCAATTTTCATATAATTTTGCGCTCTTTAGCTGGGCATGTGTGTGCCTGCCTGCGTGTGTGTGTGTGCTAATCCACTGTTGACATGCAATTTCATTCAATTATCTAGTTTTTTTTTTGTTGCTCTCCCTCTGTTTGTCCTCTCCCAGTGGCGCCTTCGCTTTGCCAGCTGCGAGCTGCTTGCCCTCGGGGCCAATACACGAAGCCACCCAGCGCCTCATTAGCCCCCGCTCCCCTTCGTGGCCAGCGGCCCTCTCACCGTCACCGTGGGAAATTAACAAGCGGCAGATGCACGAAAAATGAGGAAAACCCACTGGCAATTATTAAATTTGTGGGTCATTCAGACCCACAAACACACACATCACTCATACGCCCCAGTGGCTGTCGCTTTTCCACGCATTGCTAATTAAATTTGCTTAGTCGCTGGATTCTTTGGTCATCCTGGCAGGATGAGCTCCTTTGGCTTATTTATATTATTGTTTGGTAGTTTTTTTTTTGGGAAATGAAATTTTTGAAATTTAATTGTAATTTATGTGGCGAGCTCAAATGTCCTGCAGGGGGGCCACAGTATAAACTACAATTCAAAAAACAGGACACAAATGATGAGAGGAATTTCCAACAGGTTTTTGTGAAAGAGAGAAACTTGATTTCCAAAGCATCGAGGGGAATTCAATCCTTGAAAATCCTCTCGCATATCAATGAGATTTTTGCTCGCAGGATTTTATTCCTTGTAGCTTGTGGCGTCTGTTTTGGGATGTGTAAATTGAATAACTAAAAACACAAATAATGCAAATTGCAAATTAAAACCAAATTTGTTGGCCAATTAATTTGGAATGCCGGGCCTTCCATTTGCTTCATTAAATCAAGGGATTTCTTTTTTTTCCCACTCCGTTCGTAATGTGATTCATTATGTGGGCGTGCCAGGATGTGCGTGAGTTGGTTGGGATTAATTATTGCTGACATCACTCATACGCACCGTATAATTTGTGTGAAGTTCGCACAACGCCAGAATGCATTTCCCCCGGCCCAACACAATGAGGAAAGCGGAAAGCTCAGTTTGAAAATTCTCCCACACAAAACAAATAAAAGAAAACTGCAAGTAACGAATTTTAAACTCCCCCCAACCCAAACAACTTGCTGTTTATTTCTCGGATAAATTATTTGAATAAGCGTTGGGGGCAAACTGCTAGAAAACTGCAACAAATGCGCTCAGTGTATTGACCAAAAAATATGTACGCATATCTGGCAGCTGCACATGGCCAATGGAATTTACTGGCCCATAAAAAATGTACAACACACACACACACACACACGCAGGAGGAAACTCAAAACTGTGTGAGTTTCGGGAGCTGCGAGTCGGATAAAGAATACGAAATGTCGTGATTAGGGGAATGTGAAAATTTCAGGAGTTTTGTTTTCCACAATTGAACAGCAAATTGCAACGTGTCACGCTAGACAAACGGACAAATCGACTGCCCACCCGCAAATGAAGCTGAGGGGAAACTTCACTCGCTCTCTCTGTCGGTGTGTGTTTGCTTAGCAGATGACAGTTCGCCTGGCTTGCAGTTCCTCCCGGTGGCTCCAGTCTTTTGATAAAAGCAGCTTAACAACTGCGCAAACTTGCCTGGCACTCGGCCCACCCCGGCGAGCTGAGTGTGTTTGGCGGGCCGGTGGTCCATCGTTCTGCTTTTGGCCAGTAACTCAATAAGTTTGCTGCCGCTGGCCATGTTGGCAACGCTGGCAACAAATTTGTATGTCATTCCGCAAATAAGTTCCACGAACTGTCAACTCCCATAACCAAACCCCCGGCCCCCCCGCCAATGCTTCATCGCCTCTCGGCCACGGGCATGTGGCCTCCGGTTGCCAATGAGTTTCCTGTTTGTTGACATTAGTGGAAAACTGCTAGGGCCAGCCAGCGAAAAAAGAAAGATTCGATTGGCAAAAACACAACAGAAACACAGAAGAGACAGGAAAACTCACAGGCGAGGGCAGAAATTCGACAAACGAAGAGCTTCCTGCCAATCGAATCAACAGGAGGTAGGGAACTCTGCGAGGATCTTGAGATATTCCCTCAGCGATCTCGAAGATAGGAGACCGCAATGAGCGCATAAAGTGGACGAAAAGGACACCCCAAGTCCCTTGTCTATAAAGCAGCTGCTGCCCGGCCGATTCCTTGGGAGCAGGAGAGATGGAAAACCAGAAGGACATTTCAACTGAGCCAGTCGCCACTTGCCATGAATGATGTGCTACATAAAAGCTTTTCCACACACACACACACACTCGTCAGGCAAGTGTGTGTGTGTGGGGAAACTGCTTGTCCAGAAGAAAAGTTTATTTTTTTTTCTCTCTTCTTTTTTGTGAGCAATTCTTTTTAAACGTTTTCCTTGTTTGTGTATGTTTACCTTTGGGATTTATGAGATTAGTTGCTGCCAGACAAACACACACACACACGCACATACATCTGCGAGGATATGAGGCTGTGGGGGCGGGCGAAGTTGCGGCGACTGCAAATGAAAGCAGAACCGCAATTGCACTGAATGCAGGCAGAAAAATATTTAATACAGCTCAGAGCGCACACACACACGGGGAAGGTTTAGGGGAACAGACAACCAACGACATTCCCATTCCGCCGTTGACAGTGGAAAAAAGGAGAGACTGCCAGGAGAGCAGGACCTACCAGCCTGGCCAACACAAAAGGCCACACGCACACACTGACACAGCCGACAGCTGCATTTTAAGTGCAGCCAAGCGAAGGACCCCCAGCGACCCCGCTGACTGTCAATGCGGCGGTGATGACGGCGGCCGCCATCTTCCCATCGACTTGGCGTCGCCGTCTGTCTCGTCCTGCATTCAATGGAGAGAATTCCTGGCCCACAAAAAGGAAAAAACGAAACTAAAAGAGAAAAGTGAAAGCCAAAACGCAAACTGTACTAAAAACTCAGGCCAACTCCCGGCGCGGCCGGCGATGGATGGAATTCTCTTGGGCCTAACCGGTGACCTGGGACCTATTGAGCTCAAAATCAAAGATTTCCTTCGTCCTCCTTGCGTGTGTGTGGGTGTGTGGGTTTTGTTTTTGTAGCCAATGTTGATGATTTTGTCTGCTTGTTGTTGGCAAGGCAAACTAATTTCGTTTATGGGTCCCGTCCCGGGAACCGGCAGTCCTTGCCTTTGTTTGCCTGTGTGGATCTTTTGGGGTGCAAGGGAGCCCAAGGAATTTTGCTTTAATTAAACTTTGGCTATTTATTGAGTTGGCCACAGGCAAGCACACACACACAAGGACACACCTTTGTGTGTGTGTTTACCGTCATTTATTGTACATCATTTAATTGCCTACATTTGGGAAAATCTCTGGTTTATTTGACCCGATTCGCTTTATGCAATTTCACAATTTGTCAAATTGTTTTTTATTTTTATGTTGCCAACAAAATTATTAATTTTACAACAGCAATAATTCCAATAAAGAAGCTTTCAAAATTGAGAAGTACAGTTGCCGCAGACGCAGGGTTGCTTTGAGGCGTTTGAAGGTTTTTGTGGCTGAACTTTCGGGGCAGATAATTCGTTTTTGATATTTAATACCTTTTGATATTTTGAAACCCTTTAATTAATTTACAATTCTCTTGTTCTTTTTCGTTGCAGGTAAGCGAAAGTTTGGCAAATTTTTAATTGACGATGAATTACAATCGCGGTAGGCATAATAATCTTCAACGCCTTCATTTCCCTTGATTAAAATTGTAAATTAATGAGCCAAAGGGAATTTAAGTCGCTTAACTGCGCAAACAACAACAAAAGAGCGAAAAATCGCTGGGGGAACCACGCAAACTTGCCACGAAAATTTCTCTAGACGAGCAAAGCGCCAACTGCCAGAAACTTTTAAGACGCGAAAACCCATCGACCCTGGCTGGCTGGCTGGGGGAAAAGCCCAATCAAAAAAGTCAAAGAGCAACCAAAAGTGGTTCACTGGCTTACGACGATGATGGGGACGGGACGACGATGGAGTCTACCAGGCTTCTCGTTTGACATTAGGGAACGGCCGTTGCTCACAGCAAATTATCGAATATGGCGTTGTCTATACACACACACACACACACGCCGGTCTCTGTGTGTGTGAGGTCGATTTTAGAGGCTGTTAGCAAACATCAAAGCCAAACAGAAATGTTGAATTGGAGCCAAAAGTGCAAGCAGCATGAATTGTATTTTGCCCCCCAACCAAAAGAGTCGTCGGCTGAGGACGGGAGGGAGGCGGGGAGGGAAGGATAAAGGGTGTTGGGGGGAAGTCAATTCAAATTGACCATTGGCATGAAACTGGGCGATGGACGGAAGGCCTCGCCTAACGACTTTTCTATACCCTTTTCCAAGGTCAAATCATAATTCAAACTGAGGAAATGAGTTGCTGATTTGCTGATTCGCTTTCACTTTCGTTTGTCTCCCGCGATTTTGTGAGATTTGAGTGATTCGTCAGAAGGACTCGGGACTTTCGACTGGGCGGGTTTTTCCCTTTGTTTTGCTGTTTATTGTTCGCTTTTCCTGCACTTCCTTTTTATTTAGCCAGACTGACAGCAGCAGCAGCAGCAGCGGCGGCAAAAAAGGACTCACAAGTGCACTTTGCCTGTTCAAAGCGCTTTCACTAGCAAACTTTTTCACGAAATGGTTAAAAATCAACTCGCCCAGCGGCCAACGCCAGTGCACTGGACTGGATTGGCAGGGGGGGACGAAAAGAGACTACAAGACAACAAAATAAAACAAACAAGCCAACACATCCCATTGGATTGCCGGGAATGCCGAGAGTTCGATTTTCAAGTGAACTGAATTTGCCAGCACAAAAAACTCCTCGCCTTTGTCTGTTCCTCTTTGGGTTCCTACGCTCTCTCTCTGTGTAATTCCCAGGCAATTATGGCTACGGGAAATTTAAATTCAAGGGAGTTTCCCAAAACCAGCCTTCCTCCGGCTTTAAGGATCAGATGAAGGCTCTCTAAGTCACTAGATTTCTTTTCTTTCTCTCGATCAATCGATCAATCAAAGAATTCTATTTGCTTCTTAAATTTCAATTGAAATTCTTGTTTGACGGCCATTGAGTTGTCGTGTAGGAAAAAAATCGTAGCCTACATTTGAGCGCTGACGGGAAATGCCATTTAATCTGACCATGAATTCCACACGATGGCTCTCGACGCGTTCCCAAATTGAAAATAGAAGGCGACAGCACAAAGAGAGAGATTCCATGTAATTCCATTTTGTATTTTGTATTCCATTGTTTATTTTGGAAATTGTTTATATTTCGGCTACGGCCAAGTGTGTGTGTGGATGGGCGGACGATAGATCCAATCTAGAAAAGCCCCTTCCACCCCCTTGAAAGGGGACGTGGGGCTGTCAGCGTGTTAACAACAATCGCCGAGTGAGACGAACGGGCGTCGGTGGCATTGTGACGATCTGTCTGACAGCGGGACAAGTAAATTAAAATTCAAAACAAAATTCCATTTGATGGCAACAAATTTATGCAATAAATACAGCGAGACAAAGACTCCAGCCCGGGGTGAAAGGATATGTGAAAGGAGCAAAGTTAAACCATAACTAACAATGTCACATGACACGAGTCCTGCCAGCAGCAACAGGACAACGTTGATGAAACTGGGCAGGGGCCCCATTCGATCCGTCGAGCTGTGAATTCACGTGGCGAGTAAAAAACGTAGAGCCACAGAATTGAAGAGGAAAAGGTGACGGCAGCCCCGGCCAAATAAGCTGGCCAACGACGGCTGGCCGAGGTGTCTGTGTGTGGGGTCCTAGCGTGTGCAAGCAGATAACGCTGGCATTACGTCAGGATAACGTTGAAATTACATTTTTCACACACACCCACGGACTCGCTCAGCTGACCGTCGGACGGTCCCAGCGACGGCGGCTTCACATGCAAATTTTTTTCACCCCGTCCCTCCCACCGCCCACAATACATAACAGTTAAAGTTAAGCTCCGCCAAGCACGGCAGGGACAGCCACACAACAGTAGCTGACGGACGTAGGCAAGGACTTGGCCGGCAGTTCACAGGGCTCCGGGCAGCAGTTCACTGAACACGCGGCCACAAACAGTCCCAGTCCCCCCGCCGACCAACCGACCAACCATCATGTCCATAACACATCACAATATGCTGGCGATGGCTTAGAGTGGCAGTCTCGTTTTGGGTAGATTGCCAGCTGCTGTTGCTGCCGGCGGGGGCGTCCTTTGCTGGAATCCAGCGGGCATATAAAGTGCATATTATTTCTATGATGTGTATTCATATTTTCAGTTGTGTTCACCTTTCCGGGGAGGATTGCACAGAAGTCGATTTGGCTTTGCTGGAAAATTAAAATATCAAATGCAATTTAGTTTTTCATTTTTATACGCTGCCCCGCACACAGGACACAGGCAAAGCCGATAGAGCAACTTCGATCGAGCCTACCGGGCCGAATGAGAATCTTGAAAGTTTGTGCCTCAGCCAAAGGCAAATTGAAAGTCCAAGGAGCGTGGCAAAGCCCTAAATGAAATTGGGGGAGGGCAAGCGACAACGCCAAAGGACCCAAGTGGAGTGGGTCGCGCGCGTAGCTCTCAGCTCAGCTGGGCAAAAGTTGAGCTAAGCGTAATGAAAACCATTCAAGTGCGATTTCAATTTTCCGGACGGAACGGCGGGCAGCGCCAGGACTTCTAAGCTGGGAGAGGGCCAGAGTTTTATTTTTTTTTCTCCCTCGAGTTCCGCCTGCCGCCTTTTGTTTGGCGCGGTCCGGCTTTGTATCCGTGCATCCAAAGGCCTTCCAGGGATTGTCTGTCGGCTGCTCCTTTGTTCCTTATTGAGACATTCAGCGAACTAAGCCCGGGGAGTGGCAAACTTGAGAGTTTTATGCAATTAATTCGATTAAAAGGTTATCGCAGCCCGTGCTCCTCCCTGCTGGCCACCGGAAATGGCGTAAAAGCGCCAAAGAAAACCCCAAACCCCCCGGAAGGGTCAAACCAAAAGGCCACCGAGCGTATGTCCGCCGCCGCCGACACAAGGTCGCCTCGGGCAAGGGCTCTGGCTCAGGTTCGGTTTTGGGGTCCAGCCGGCCGTCTGTTTGATCTGCCTGAATGACTTTCTTGCATACGAAGCAGGGCTGGTCGAGGGAAATGGCTCAATGTGGCTACAAATTTATGGATACATCAGCAAAATGAGCAACGCCTTTCGCAGGCAGTCAGCAAACTGACAGCTCCACTGTTAAGAGTCCTTCTCGTCATCGTCGGCGGCCGCTCCTCTGGTCAAAGTTCACTCGGCCAGACCACGTTGCGGGCAATGGCAAGCGGCTTATCAAAGCCTCGACAGTGGAGCAAATGCTGAAAATTACAGCACAAAAAGTCAGAGAAATCGGGAACCTTAAAAAGAGTTAGGGGTCTGGGAATCGATAGGAATTCTTAGCCACTGAAGTTGACTTTCTGATGGGTCAGAATTCTTACGATTATCGGGCGGTTTTGGGGGGACGAATTCCTCAATTCTTTTTTCTTGAAGGCAATTAAAAATCCCAAGAAAAAATGGCCAAAAATCATGAAGTTTCTAGCAAATTCTAGTGGTTTGTTTTTGACTGAAACGAAGTCCCGACTTTCTTTTAAATTTCTTTCAAAATTGGTCAACTAATTTGGCTGCCAAGTTCCCAATCCCCTCAGATATCTGGCGGTTTTCGCAGAACAAATTCTTCAATTCTTTTTCTTGAAGGCAGTTAGAATTCCTAATCAAAGCTTGCCAAAAATCCTCAACTCCCTAGCAACTTCTTGTCGCTTGTCCTTCTCTGAAAGAAACCTCCATCTTCTTTTTAAATTTCTCCAAAATTTGGTCAGCTAATTTGGCTGCCGGCTCCACTGTCCCCACCGCAGCTGAGGGGCCACTGAGGCCGCTGTGTCAGCTGTGCAGCTAGCGTAAAAAGAGGCTCCATCCGGTTGCTTAGCCTGGCAACTAGCAGAGCGATAGAGAGGGCCGTAGAGTGCAAGAGAGAGAGAGAGGGAGAAAGGGGAAGGCAAGTTGGCTGGCACACTTTTGATTACGTCAAAGAAATCCAACATGAAGACCGATTATCTACCGCAAATATGGCAGCTTCCGTAATGGGCATGAAAAGGATTTCCGGTCGTCTGCAAGCCACACACACACACACACACACCAATACACTAATACACACAGCCTATAAGCTTCTTGGGGGGGATGAAGTGATGAAGCCCAGCGGCTTCACCTGCTCACCTGCCCTTGCAGCAGGATTTTGATCCCCGAGTAGCCGAGCTGAGTGCGTTTATTTGCCTGGAATGCTTATGAAATTTCTGCAGTTTATTTGTCATTTGCAATTAGCAAAAGGAACCAGCCCAGCCTTCATTTGCTAATCGGTTTCTTCGCAGGATGCAATGAAATGATTGCAGCTTAAACGATTTCAGCACTGTGTCTTTGAATTAATCTGGCCAGGATTGCATTGATTTGCTAATTTGTTTTGCCTTTTCCACAATTTAATCAATCGATTTGGCAGGATGAGGGGCAGCCTAGATTATCCTCGGTCATGGGGTTTTCATAAATTATCGGATCACCAGCAGCCGCCATGACGGGACGAAAGCAAAAGAAAAGTTTCGGGAAAACCCGCAAAGTTCGTGGCCGGGCGCGTTTCGGACTAGTCAACTTCAATTTCAACGTCATTTTGTATCAATTACCCGGCGAACAGAGGCGGGGGAATGAACCGGAACTGCACACGGCTGTCGAAATTTTTCCTCAGCACGCACATTTCAAATATTTTAGTGCATTTTTAGTGAATTTCTGCAACACGCGCTAGAAAACACAGACACTCTCGCCCTTCCCCGGTTAGGGCAACTCTCCTGGGTAAACGGCAACCGGAAACGGCAGCAACTTTTATCACGTATTGACGGTTGAGTGCGCACTCACCCCGCCAATCCTTTGCCCTCTCGCTGGCAAACTGACCGAGCCGAACCGACTACCCAATTCCGGGAGACCAAATTGAATGCCCTGGCCCTGGTCTGGTGATAGGTTAGCTGCGATTTTCGCTTTGGATCTCTCCCAGTTTTCAAGAGCAAAGCTGTTAGAGAACGCAACGGGCGGCAGAATCCTTCACAAACTTTTCGTCCACGGTCGACGGCCGGCGTGTGTGTGAGTTAATTCGACCAGGTGAAGGTGGCCTGGTTTTGGTTGCATGTAAAACTTTTGCAGTTTTAAGCTTGAGTGCCAATGTGGCCGACGTCTAAAGTGCACGACCCCCGTCAACTGCCCGCCCGCCCTTCGCTTTGCCTGGGGAACTTTAGTTTGCCGCTTCTTTGAAGCTCCAAGCGGCCATTAAATCGACTCCACTGCGTGGGTATCTCGGTGTGTGTGTGCAGCCTTTGGCTGTCCTTTGTGGGCTGTTTGTTTGGTTAAATAATGGCAGGGGTGTGTGTGTTTCTGTGAGTCGGATGCCCACATAAGTAGACTATGGAAAATTTCATTTTTGATTGCCCGCCCTTCCGGGTTTTCTTTTTAATTCCTCCCCTCAAAACAAGCCGCCTTGGACTATTTTTCCTTGTTTATGTTTTACATTCTTTTAAGGAATTCTGCTAATTAGAGGCCCAAGCTCCACCAAATGCTGGGCTATCTCCGGGTGGCTCCTGTTGCGCGAACCGAGCGGAATCTGTCCATCCACACACATTTTCCCTTATCCTAGTCGAGTGTCCGAACTCTTTTCAATTTACTCACATTGCTTTGTTTATTTTTTTGTCTATAATGATTTCATTTTAATTAAATGAACGGGAAAAACATTTTCTTCAGCTTTCAACACGTCAATGGCGTTTTTTGGGCTGCGATAAAGTTTTTATCTGGCGGTTCGGTCAGGGGCCTGCCAAAACCAAAGTGTTAATTTAATTGAAGGTAAACGTAAAGTGAAACGAGCGGAACTTCAAACTCAAAGTCGCCAACTTTACCGCCAGCCACCCTCGCCCAGCCCGCCAAAGGCGGTTAGGGCTGCCAGCTGCACCAGCAGAAGGGCGTGCTCTCCATGTGTGTGCGGGTGTGCTGGTGTGCGGGTGTGTGAATGTGTGAGGGAGCTTCTAGCGCTATTAAAATAATTGCTAAATGGGGCTGTTCGACTCGAACGTGCTGTGAACATTTTGGGGAATTTCGGATTTTAAATTCCCAGCTGTTGAAAATCAAAATAAAACTGCTCCACAAAGAACTTTGTCTACTCTGCCCCAAAAGCAAAGCCACATTATCTTCATAATCGCTCGCTCAAAACGGAGTGGAAGGATGAGTTCCTCGAGGAGTCTTAACTGTGGCTGAGCCCGACCCATCGATCTGCTTAATGCCCCAGATACTAATGCAGCCATTAACCCTTTTTTTGAGCTCGAAAAGGTGCAGGGTATGAAATGAAGGGGGAAAAACAACACAAAAACGATGTGGGAAGATAAAACAAATGGGGCGTGTGTTTGTGAGCAGGCCAAGGATGTGGGCTTCTGTGTAGGAGCATAAAATTGAGCGATTGTCATAAATGTGTCAGCAGCAAATGCTGTAGGCATTAAATCAAATTCATGTTTTGACGACCGACCCGGCGCAGGCACTGCAAACGACAGCCACTCATCAAATCAACTCTGCTAGGTACAGTCTGTTCAAACTACAACTTAATTAAGTCCTTTTCATGCCTTTTACTCGATTTGAATTCAACTTCCCCATTTTCATATTCATATTCTCTCTGAGATCTGAAGACTTTGGGTTCCAGTCTGCGGGTCTTAGAGAGAATATGAATATGAGAATGGAGAAGACGCCCCTCATCAAATCAACTCTGCTAGGTACAGTCTGTTCAAACTACAACTTAATTAAGTCCTTTTCATGCCTTCCAATTCGATTTGAAAACAGTTTCTTCTCCATTTTCATAATCATATTCTCTCTGAGACTAGAAGAATTTGGGTTCCCGTCTTCTGGTCTGAATATGAAAATGGAGAAGACGCCCCTCATCAAATCAACTCTGCTAGGTACAGTCTCTTCAAAATACAACTTAATTAAGTCCTTTTCATGCGTTTTACTCGATTTGAACTCAACTTCCCCATTTTCATAATCATATTCTCTCTGAGACTAGAAGAATTTGGGTTCCCGTCTTCTGGTCTGAATATGAGAATGGAGAAGAAGCCACTTATCAAATCAACTCTGCTAGGTACAGTCTGTTCAAAATACAACTAAATTAACTCCATTTGATCCCTTCCACACAACTTTTTTGCCATTCTCCCAATTATATCCTCTCCAGGACCCCAAGACTTGTTCGCTTCTTGAAATCTCGTTGAGAAGGTGTCCTGTATTGCTGTATTTCCACTGTATGTCCTTGGGGGACTTTGGCTGGCTCTCTCTGGTTCGGTTGTGTTTGCCTTTTTGCTGGTGTTTTTTTTTTTTAATTGCAACAAAATCTGTTGGGCATTCGGGGCTCTGCCTGCGGCGTATATAAAAACTGCCCGCGTCTACAACTTTATTATTATGATTTTTATTATTATTACTTTTCGTTATTGTTGTGTGTGTGTGTGTGTGTGTGTGTGTGTGTGGACTGCCATGACCAGACATAAACAACAATAATACGACGAGTGGCCCTCATAAATACGCGGGGAACAAGGCGAGCCCAGGCCACAAATAACCCAACCACCGACCGACCGACCGACCTACTCTATAATGAGATAAGAATAAACGGTTCGATGTGCCGGTGTGCGTGTGTGGGTGAGTGCAGTTATATTTATAGTCGAGGCAAGTGCATTTAATAATTGTAATTTAAGGCAAACTCGTGCGCGCCCACGAGCCTCGCGCGGCGCGGCCCCCCTTCATTTAAATTATGATGCGAATTAAGCACAAAAAGTCCACTCCACAGTTATAATTCTTTTTTATGCTTAATGTGTGCGTATGGTGAGTGTTTTGGTGGCTGTGTGTGTGTGTGTGATTGTTTTTTATTTTCCACGGGCCTGATTAAGTTGTTTTCACTACGCTCGCTGATTAAAAAGGTAAACAGCCAACAGGGGGAAGGCTTTAAAGTTTGCCTGGCTTATAATTTTATTATTTCCCTGAGCTCAAAAATTAGGCTATAAATATTTTTCAAAATAAGCCAAAAAGGAAATTTAAAATCAGTTTAATGTATCTGCTTGTATTTTTGTAAATACAATTCAGAAATTCTCCTTCAATCCTCCAGAGGATAACGACGCCTGTGGTGACCTCAGGTCAGAGCCGAAACTCACAAAGGCTTTGAAATTTTCGGCCGGCTTATTTAAACAAATTTACTGGGTGGCCGAGTCTGCAAGTGCGAATGATATAAAGAGCAAACAGGCCCACAAACACACAGCCAAAAAGCGAGCGCGACTAACAGAAATAAAACACATTAATATGGCGAAATGGCGGGCGGCCGGGCGGCCCGGGGACGAGTTGGGAATTTATGCCTGTAAACGCCGCATGTGCAAATAATGTCAATTTAAATGCGAGTATCATCAACGTGCCGAACAGCAAACAGCAAACAAACACACACACACACACACAACCGACTGAACCGACGCGCCTGCCCAACTGACGTCCCCGTCAGGTTTCCTCTTTTTTTTCGCGTGTGAGTTGTGTGCGAGTTTTTTTTTATTTATCCCCATGGAGGCTCAGAAGAGCAGCATAGATTTCATTGTTGTTGTTGCTGTAATGGCAGCTCGTTTGTTTTAAAGCCTCAACGAGCCAACCAGGCACAGACAGGCCGCCCGCCAGCCAGTCGCCTGAGCCAGCAGAGCGGCGGCTGCCGTCACACAAATTTAAAGCGCAATTAAGTTTTGCGGCATAGACAACTGCCATAAACTGTGGCAACAAAGAACGGGCCAGGACGAGGCGCAGCTCCTACCTGAATATCCCAGGTGGCATATGTGACAAACTGCCATATTGTTGCTGTTGCTGTTGCTGGTAGTTCAGGTTGACGCTGATAATAATTTTGATAATGTTGTTGTTAATGTTGAATAATACAGCGGCCAGGAGGCGCCGCAGGGACGAGAGCGAGCGATGAAATGGCAGCGATTGAGTTGAGAGGTTGATGAGATTGAAGGCAGGCAGCCAAGGCGCCGGGCGTGTTTGCTGTCAGGCAACAAAATGTCATCAAGGATTTGCCGGTGTGCAGGCCTTGGAATCGTTCAATGTCAGCTGTCAATTCGGGGCACTAACCGACCGGTTGACTGGCTGACAAGAAGCCGGGCCAGCCATAAATTCCAGGTTGATCTTGAAGGGGATCTGCATAAAAGCCGCAAGGCAAAAAACCCAACAGCAACTGATTTATGCTTGAGCCTGCAAATGAAAGGTAGAAAGGCGGCCCACAGCTGAGAAGTTGCGGGCCCTGAAAAGTAGGCAATTTTTTTACACGATTGAAAAACTCTTTGCGGCTTTAATTATCTTTGTATGGGTAAATTGTGGGGAACACACATCCTCCGAAATGAAACCCAAAACCTTGAAGAGGCCAGTGACTTTTGGCTGTCGTCAACCCAAATCAAATAGACGGCATGTGGATAGCGGCGACGGCTTTCCTCTTGGGTGGCAATCCTAATTGATTGTCAGCGCAAATTAGCAACAAAAAGTCTGCTAACACGAGAAATTAAAGCCAAAGTTCATCAACTGAATCAAATCATTCCCTGGAAACGAATTCCCCTTGCCATTTCCCTGAATGACCCGGGGAAACTCTAGGCCAGCAGCCACTATCGAATTCTTGGGATGATTTCCGCTGACTTTCGGGTGTTTCGTCCAAGCCCTGCGGTGGTTTCAATTCGCCCTCATTCATCACCCTGGGCGCCCTGTGAAATCAAGACATCCACAGCCAGACACCTGAGGTTCCGCACGCCAACCCTTCGCATGTCCTGGCAGATAATTAATCTGCCAGGAAAGAAAGCTGCTGCGAGAAAGACTTCGCTGCTTAGATTGATTACCGCCCTCTAATTATTTGCTTTATTCTTTTCCTGTGGGCGGTCTAAGCATTTTAGATACAATTTCGCACTTCACTGGGCTCTCGCGCTGGGGCGAATAAAAAAGCCAAGCAGAAAGTCCTGCGGGAGGGGAAATTATGAATCGCTCATTCACAAATTTGGCAGCAAATTAATTTGACTTCGCAGGAGGCGGCAGCTCCTTTCATATGCCGTTCATTCTTTGCGGCTGCCTGGGGGTTAAGCTGGCATTACAATGCGAAATTAATAAGCGCTTAAATGCGCTCCACTGGCCGCTTTGTCGCCGCATTACCGATTTCTGGGCACACAACAAAAAAGAAAATACAACAGCAAATTTGTCTAGTTCCTGCTGGGAACCACACCGGAAACGCGTTTCAATAAACTCAGTTAATAATTCAAGACGCAAATTAATATTCCACCTCATTCTCATGCTCTTTGTAAAAAAACGAAGGATGGGAAACTAGCAAAATCGAATTAAATTACTTAATTTGTGGGGTTTCATGAAAATTTCCAGCAAATCCTGCTCGACTTTCGTGGAAAGTATTAAGGGAACCTTTAAAGAATTTTTATCGTTAAAGTCCCACCAGAAAGTAATCCTGGTCCACAAGTCCCAGCTCCTTTGGGGGGAAATTATAGCAATCAAATCAAACCAACACGAAAACCACTAACGACTCCTTTCACAAACATTTCTCCAAGTTTTTATGCGCCGTTTACTCAGGTCAGCCGGCGAATTTATAAAAACTGAAACAGACCAAACATTTTGCGGTTGTTTGGAACTTCTGTCCCGGGCGGCCTGGCCGACGTTCACAGAAATTTAGAGGTGCCCGTGCAGCAAATGCAATTGTGGCCGCCTCTCCTCGATCTTCTCTCGTAATCCGTCCTCTCAGAATCACTGGAGTTGCCATTGTTCGACCGCAGAAGGACCTCCACTGGCGGGGCCTGCAGGGGGCGCTGGGCTGGGAGTTTTTCAAAAATTCAATTGCGGTGAAGCGACAAAAGCTACGCATTTGAAAATTGTTCTTCTTTTTCCTAAGCTGGACTTGAGTCCTAGCCGGGAATTGTAGGAACCAAATAGCGAATTTTGGTGAACTTACAAAAAAGCGTAGCATACTTATCGGGGCAGTTGGATTTGACTTGCTGAGGGCGCCAAGGGAACCACGAACAAAGCTCTAAAAGGAGCTTATTTGGTGTTGAAAGAAATGAAAATTTGTTCTTTAAACTTCGTAACTTCGTAATTTAAATATTTGGAACTTTAAAAGTGTTTACTTTTCTTCCGATCGGTGGCTAGAAATTTGCCTCCTTTCGAAACTTTAACTTTCCTCTCGGCCCATTCTTCGCTCGACTTTACAAAGCAACCGCCGGCAATTAAGTTTCCCCTTCATTTAACAACTTGACTTATCCGACTTTGTTGCTCTGCCTCCTCCTAGCGCTCCTATTTCTGCATTGAAGCGATATAGAAGTAGAGGGGAAAAGAGAACAAAAAATGTTGCCCCGAAAATTGCAAAATGGCCTGCAATTGATGGCCAGCGGTCGCCCAGGCAGGCCACCGACCACATCGACAAACTCAGACAGCCAACTGCGATCCGAGGGGCAACATCACTGGCAAAGCGGAATGTGGCTAATTACTTTGGAAAGTCAAGTTATTAGCGTGATTACAAGAGTAACGAGCATCGCTCGCGCACATGAGTGAGAAAGAAGCCTTGTCGCCCACGAGGGGTCGCCCGGTCAGCCGACGGCCCTGCTGTGTTCTGTTGTGGGCGACGTTGTTGGCCGCCGGCTTAGGCGATATTACTAAAGACAAACACATGGACAAGAGCCACAGCAACAACAGAAACCATGCCAGGCGGGTGGGGAGAGTGGAAGTTTAACATGAAAATTACCAACAGCCTGCCAAGGCTGCCGGAGAGCTCCTCTCTGAACTTGGCTGGTCGTGTGGCCCATGTGAAAGTTGCGGCCGTTGTTGCCGCTGATTCCTGGCAGCTGCCAACGTAGCCGGCATTGTAATAATAATAATCATAAAACAGCAAGAGAGCAACGTTTGGGCAACTTGTTAAAGACTCAAGCGCGAAATTGGCTGGGGGGCGCTGGTCTCTTGTAATTGTTGTGTGGCGTCTGCCAAAATGGCCGGGCAGCTGGCCTGCATTTACCGCCACGGCCACTCACCTAGCCCGGCGCTTGTTTGTAATTAGTTGGCGGCATAAAAATCACAGTGAGCTGTTGCTTGTCACCGTGACTTGCGCGCCACTGAATTTTTAGGGCAAGCAGAGAAATTTGGTTGCCTACTTTTGCGGGCGCACGAAACTGTTCCCCTCCGCGAACTGCTGCAATTTGTGGTTGTTGGTTGTATTTTTTCCGGAGCATGGAAAAACGAGAGCGGCTGTCAGTTTTTCGGGGCAACGTCGCCAATTGCTGGCTTAATGCGCATAATGCAAGTCCAACAAACAGCAGCAACGACACAACAACAGCAACAACATCAACATAATCATCAACAGCAGCAGCAGCTAAAACAACAACAGCAACACCATCGACTCCACGGGAAATTGTGCGACTTGTCCGCCGTCGACGACGACGACGACGACGGCAACAACTTTGGCAAGGCAGACGAAGCGACATTGCCAGCAATTACAAATCCTGAGGGAGGCAGGAAGAGAAATGGGAAGACAACAGTGAATTGTTTTGCAAAACGACAGACAGACAGACAGACAGAGAGAGACGGGCAAGGAAGCGATCCGCTTGGCAGGAAGCCAGTCGAACGTCGGCGCGACGGTGGCAATAATCGCACTGCCGCCTGCCCAGATAGCGACGGCCCGCAAATAGTTAAATTGCATAATAGTTGCAAACATTTTATTTGCCCCTCCAACTGTTTGCCGACCAACGGCGGTGGCGTCGGCGTTGGCTGCTTATCTGCGGTTACCCAAAACCGTTGACCACTACACGCCCCGCCCTGCCACTGCTGCCGTGCCGCTGGCTGGCTTTTGGCCAGTTAGTTTTGTGTTAATGTTTGTTAATTTTTAGCGCCGCATTACAAAAATGCCAAACCGAAAATGCAAATTTAAATGACGACACGAACTGAACGGAGCAGGAAGGCTCGTGGTCAGGCCGAGCTAACTTCATTTGCATGCGGTTTAAACTGGGGAATGTGGGGGGAAAGAATGGCCAATTGGCGAGCGTGGGCAGAGTTTTGGTTTTGTTTTTATTGTTCGGCTCGTCTGGCATCTAAATTTGCGGGAATCCTAGAAATTATTCGTGTGGCCTAAAGATTTTTAAGCTTCTTCGCTGCCTTTAATTTTATTTCTTGATTGAACAACAAAGAAACGAAAGAATTGCCAGAAAACCCTTCAGCGACCTAGCGCCCTTTTAAGTATGCTACAGTTTTTTATTTTACCTGAGCGACTTTACGAATTGCGGCGGCTAGCGATTTTTAGCTTCAGTGCATGTGTGTGTGTGCTGGCTTGCAGTCTATTGAATATTGACAACCTGAAGCTTATCTGAAATGCCAAACCACACGGTCGATCCCCCTGCCTGGCCCTGCCCCAAGTCGGACCGCAAAGTCAGCAAAGTCGAAGTAAAGAAAGGAAATCCAAACGATTGCCAAAAAATTGTGAGCACTCATACAATTGCCTTCAAAGAGAACGAATCTATAGATATTTACATATAGAAACGAGTATAATATTAAATTATGGACTAAACGAATGAACAGCGCGCGCGACGTGGCCGGCGGAGGGCTCACCTGGCCGACCGAACGAACAGCCAACGCAAAAAAAATATAGAAAAATATCCACACACACACACACACACATACGTGTGTACGTGCTGGCCCAAGGGTATCCTGTGGGGGAGGGGGCGGGTTGCTGTGCAGTCGTTTGTATGAAAGATCCTGGGGAAATTGAATGCGCATTGCCGTTGCTTTTTGAGAAGGCCGAACCGCCTACGCCTCAACGGCCACGCCCATTTCTAGCTGAATGCAAGGCAGGAGAAAGGGGGCGGGCTGGTGGGTGTGGGCGTGGCAGCTGTTTTGTCGCAACTGCCAAACTTAAATGAAATTTTCTTCTTGGCAAAATCGTTTGGCTGCAATTACAAAACCATTTAATAAGGGCGGCCACACACACCCACCCACACCCACACACACACACCGCCACACATTTGATTAGTTGCCGATGATGTTGTGGAAATTTGAGGGCACGAAATTGGATCAAACGGCTGAATGGGTTTTTGGCCAAGCCGAAAAAAAAGGCAAACCAAATTTCTTAGCCAAATTGGCAATTTCACCAAAAAAAAGGAATAATATATTTTTTAATATCCAAAAATCCACCAGATGGATGACCCCGCGCGCCTGCCCACGCGGAAAAGTTTCTTTGGGGCAACTTTTCGTGTGTGGCGAGAGGCAGCGAAATTGGCAAGTAAACGAGCTCGTGAGGCCCCGAAAACACCTGAAGGCAAAATGACGTTGTCAACACACAAAGGACACGTCGATGGCCGCCCGCGAATTGCGAGTCCTGCTGCTTGAGTTCGCGGCTGCCATTTAGATCCTTTTTGGTGTTGCCAACTTTTTCTGCCGGCCATAAAAAAGGGGGGAAAACGTGCCCAGATCAAAGCGTGCCCGCAGAAGAAAAAAGGAAATGCCAAGTGTCCCGAAGGAAACCACAACAAACGCTCAGATCAATCACCTGGGAAATGCCGCCGGGTGGGGCAGGCAAATAGCCTGAATTCTCCAGGGACAAGGCCATTCCGATACGTTGAGGGAATTGTAAAATATTTGGCAATTATTTTGGGAAATAAAAGCGGCATTTCGAGATCCTGGTTGGCCCCGGTGAGGAGTTTTGATTCAGGACATTTTGTGGTTTTTTAGGTGACTGCATAATTTTGTGGCTTCACTTTTGCTCGTTTGCTGCCATCATCCGGTTGGTTTGCTCCAGCCTGCCACCCCGCTTTGTCCTTAACACAACTTCCTGCACCCTCTCATTCAATATGCGTTGCGGTTTAAGGCTCATTTCCTTGCATTTCCGCTTGCATGCATGACGAACGCTGGCGGCTGCTGCCGTCGGAGAAGAAGGGCGGGGCGAAAAAATAACAGCAAAAGCGGAATAGCAACGCAAAGACAAATGCGAGGGCAACAGAACAGACAGAGGACAGAAAAGGACACGCACCGAACGAAGGGATCGCCGAGGGGAGGCACATAAAAGAGCAGCCAACTGCGAAAGCCTTCGAATGGTTTAGGTTAGAAAATGAGCAGGAAAAACAGGATCCACAGCGGGCAGGGCAGGACTTTCAGGTCGATAAAACTCCCAGTCAGCCAGCCAGCCGACAATTTTAGATTTTTCCTAAAATAAACCAACTTCAATTTCAACTGGAAGAGAATATAAAAAGAACTCAAAACAGGAAAAAAATAAGACCAGAAGAATAAATGATCAAGAAGTTCAAGGCCGAGAATGAAGGGAAGAAAGAAATGACTTAAAATGAAGTTGAACTGGCAAAACGAGGGAACTGAAAAACACATAAGATTTTCTGTCCTTCCTCCACCGGCAGGCAACTGTGAACCCGAACGGCTTTGGTTTCCTTTCTCTGCCCGTTGGAGGACGTTATCTGGGCAGATCCGGAAAGTACAATGATTTTCAGGAATAGAAAGACCGTTGGTAATTTCCAATTTTCGACCAACTGCCTGTGACAAAAGAAATTGCAACTGCGAGGTATTGAATGGCCCTGGCAGGATGCAGCAAGGACCTTTAGATTGCTTTAAAAAATTCTAGCAGGTCGGTTCGTTTGTTCTCATCTTACCTCACATGTGTGTGTGTGTGTGTGTGTGTGGGTGGGGGCACCCAGGCCCCCTGAAAAGCCGATCAACTAAAATTTAAGCCTCTTTCGCACAAAAGTTTCCATCCCCCCGCCTGGCCAAAGTAGCAGAAATGGCAAATTGCTGTTCCCATGACCACCGGCAAGGACCGCCGTGTTCTGTTCGTGATCCCTCAAGGGAAAAGTTTACTCCTGGCCCCGCACATACGGTGTATGTCAATGGAGTGGCAGAAATAACCTTCTAAATGGGATGAAAAATGTATAAAAGAAAAAAATAAATTTCAATTGCTTTGGAAATAAAATTATACGAGTAGACGAGTTTGAGGCAACGAAAAGGACCCAGGAACCGAACCCATCGACTGCAAATTAAAATGCCACTAAAAATTCTAAGCTTTTCTGTTTGTCAAACTCGGAAATTTATCACTGCGAGGGTCGCTCGGTCGCCGGGCGACCTCCGAGCTGAATTAGAAAAACACAAACAACAGTCATTTGAAAATCAATTTGTGTGGCCACAAAATTCCCACATACCCTGCCTCCAGTTTAGAAGGGGAAAATCTATTCAAACATTGAGGATGCCTCAAAGGCTCTTTGAAGAATTTCAAGAGCTTCGGCTTAAAAGGCTTGGGGTGGATTTGTATGACTACGGTGAGCCCAAAGGTCCAAGGCTCAAATCTATCTAATTTTTGCGGTTTAGTTCCTCAACTTTGTCTGCCTTGAGATATCTTCTTTGAGATGAAGATGATTATCTTCAATTCCTCTGATTTTTTCTCTCGGATTCAGTGATAGAAATTCCCCGGCATAGTATTTCAGTTCGTTGTCAGGGCTGTGGAAAGTTTTAATTCTCTTTCCGCATTTATTTTTTTTGGGGACACCTTCGTAGAGGGATCTCAGCCTGAAAGCCGATCTCAGCCTAAAAGCCGATCTCGGCCTGAAAGCCGAGATGAATTGCCTATTTTAAAAGGACCCAGGAATCGAACCTATCGACTGCAAATTAAAAGGTTTCAAGGTTTCAATCTCTCCAATCTTTGGGGTAAATTTCCTCAATTTTGTCTACCAAAATGAGTTTATATTTTTTCTTAATTGAAATTGATCTTCAATTTCTCTGATTTTATCTCTCGGATTCATAAATTGCCCAGCAGAGTATTTAAAGTTCGTTGCTAAAAGCTGTGGAAAGTTCTAATTGTCTTTTCCGCATTTATTTTTTTTGGGAACAAATTTTTGTGGGTTTTTGGTTTTTTTTTTTTAAATTAGTTTTGAATACAAGGAAAGTTGGCCCCCAGCCTCGGTTTATTTCACTTTGGTTGTGCGTGTGCGTTTCTTTCTATCGCTGCGTCGTCTGCTTTACCTTGTTATTCGTTAGTTTTATTTGTCTAACAAAATAAACAAAATGCCGCAAAAAGTTAAATTCCCTCAAAACGAAACTAACCAGAAAAAACCATGGAGACCCCTCAGAATTTCTCTGCTTTTCTCCCCTCCAAAAAAAAAAAGTAACACAAACTCGAGAAACTTTTGTAGTTTGCTTGCCAAATGGAAGGTGTGCGGGTGTGCGGGTGTGTGTGTGTGTGGGACTTTAAAGTTTTGAATGGGCTACGATCGAAGGAAAGCCAGCGACAAAAACAACAACAAGAACGACAAACAGACAGACAAACAATCGTTAGGTAGCTTTTCGGTAACTTTTATGTCGCCCCCACAGCCACGCCCACCGCCTCTGTCTCGGCCTCGTCCTTAGTCCTGTTTATATTGCCTTTGTTGGGCGGGTCGTCCTGCCGAAAATAGCGACATTTGCGTTTCAGTGTTCTGCTACCTTTTCTACTACCTTTTCTGCTACGTTTTTGGCACTCTGCAGAAGATTGATATTTTGATTGAGTGAATAAACCGGTAAGCCGTCCCAGAAACAATTGCACTTAATTGAATCGCCAGCCCCTGCACTCTCCCAGAGCGGCAGAGATTTTCCCAAAAAAAAAACGAAAACAAATTCTCAAAGCAGGCAAAGATAAAAGCCAGCGACGGAGTGGCAAACAAAGCTGCATTAATCGATAAAAAAAGGAAAATGGTGTGCCAACGGGGGGAGGGCTGGTGGAAAACATGTCAGCTTCTGTGTTGCCGCCGCTGCTGCTATGGCATAATTTTTGGTCCACGGCCCCCACCCTTGATCTGCTTTCTTTCCGCCATGTTGCATGCAGCGGGCGGCGGTGGGCGGGGCAGTGCTAATGCCCAGCGAAGCCCGGCACCCAAGCCAACGGCAGCAGCGTGTCCGCTGGGGCCGTCATCTTCATTGGCGCCGACAACAAATGTTGCACGACTGATAGAACATCAATGGAAAGCAATCTCCCAATATTTGGCCCACTGTTGCTGGTGGTGGTGCTGCTGCCATTGAAGAGCAGCATTATGAAACACATTCGAGCCAGAGAGGCAGCCACGCACAAGCGGTGAACGCCCCTCATTTGGTGGGGCAGCCACAGTGAGTCAAATGGCATTGAGAATAGCAAAAATCGGATCAAGAACTCGACTGACAAGCAGAACAGAAATTATTGTATTCCTTTCCTTTCCATTTCCGTCCCACTGTGCCGCAGGGCCTCACATGTAGCATATTTTTTGGGGCTGTCCGTTGTGTGGGTGCCGTCAACTTCAATCTGCTCGACTCGCCTCGCGACCCACTGACCATTTAACCCCCTTGCCCGGGGCAGGGAGCCATGCCGCCGGCGCTTAACCCACCGCGACCACTGTCCTGTGTTCGTTTCCAGTGCTTTAAAAAGTGTGGCAAATCCTGCTTTTCACATTTGTGTATTTAGAGCAACAATCGGGAGCGTCCACCCCCATCAACGCAGCTCGCAACATGTCCTGTCTACGGGCTTCCCGCTTTTCCATTTTGCGGTCGCGCTCTCTCTCTCCTCAGGTAAGGCAGTCCTGCCCATTTGCCTTTGACAGGACGAGGACGCTGCTCGTTTCTGCATTCGTTGCAACATTGTTGCCTCGGCTGGGCTTGCTTTTTTCGCTATATGTGTAGATATTTTCAGTTGGCGTTTAGTTTTTTTTTTGCCCTGTTCTTTTCTTCTGTGTTTTCCTTTGTTGAAAAAATATTGTCGACTCGGCAGGACGAAGAGCAGCGGCGGCAGCGGGGGAATATCAACAAACGAAAGCACAACAAAGGCGCATCCACATCATTATGATTATGCGCTGACAAAACCTCCGCAGACTCCCCAGCTGAGCCGTATCCTCGCCTTCGTATCCTTGGCCATATCTCTGCTATCAATTCAGCCTGGCAGCTTCAGTTGCAGACGAGCAGGCCGCCGCCGCTGCCGTTCGTCTTGCCTGTCTACTCCATCGGTTTTTGGGTTGTCGTTGCAACAACAACAACAACAACAACACCAACAATAGTGGAATTATTTTCATAGTAGAAAAGCAAAAAAAAAATGTTTAAGGAAATTCGACTTTGTTCCCTTTACGTTTTCCACTCGAGCGCACTATTATTATTACTTTCCTCCACGATATCCCAGCCCACACACACAGGGTAGTGTGTGTGTGTGTGTGTGTGTGTGTTTGGTTTGTTGCTCTCGTCGGCAATCGCAGGTAACTCGCTATTCAGGGCCCCTCATCAATGCACTCTCTGGAGCATTGCTCGGTTTTTTTTCCGTGCTATTCATAATCAGGGAGCGACGGGCCAGCCGCAGTTTCAATTTCTCCTTTGGCAAAATGGCGGAAATCGAAAGGATGTCGTCTCGTGGTGCAGCGAGGATGATCGCCAGGAGACATTCTGATTACCAGCCAGGCAAATCGGAGGGCAAATATTTCGGTGCGGTGACTGTACTTCCAGTGGCCTCGGGCTGTCGTTTAACTTTAAATCAGGACTTTTAAGGACTTCGTCTCTTAGACTCTCTAAAGACTTCTTTCGATTGGAGTTCTTTGAAATTAGTTTCCCCTCCATTTTTCCGGCTGTCACTTTTCGTCATTTGCTTTTTTCGGGCGGCAGGATGAGTGACTATCGAAATTGGTGGGCCGGCGTTGCTCGTGCACGCAACGTTTGCTATTAAGCCATATTATATGCATCAGTATCCGGAGGAGTGACAGGACGACAAGCAATTCAATCGACGTTTTATCCTTGTGCTTATCCCTGCTATCCTTTTTGCCTTACTTGCGCGCCAGCAGCTCAATTTCGATTTCGATTTTTAGTCGTCGTCGTTGTCGTTTCTGTCGCCATTGCCATCCTCGCAGTTTCTCGTCCATTTCAACAGCAAATGGCAAAGGATGTGTGACGGGGAGAGGGGGGGGGGGCAACTATTTGGTGGTTGTGGGTTGGGTGGGGGTCCCATCAGCGTTTACTACTTTCAGCTGATGTTCCGCTTCCGATTTAAAAATTCTCCTCTTTGGCTTGCTCGTCTTTTGGGGCGCGCTGCTTTGGCTCAATTATTTTGTATTTTGGATTCCCTCACGCTCAATTTTGCACTGCAGCTGCAGCTGCAGCGTCATTTTTAGCCCCACCCACCCAACGACTTTCTCCTTAATTCTCTCGTCCCTCCTTTGCTGTTTTTTAGCGTCAGCGGACAACACTTCCTGTTGGCATAATTCGCTGGATCTTCAAATAACGGAAATCTTTTGCCATATTTCCCATTTCGAAAAGAAATATAATGAGATGGGGGAGCAAAGAATAAAGAGCAAAATTCTGCGTCGCTGAGTTTTAAAGAGATTCCCGTTATTATTTTCGTTGTTTATATGAAATTGAATCCTCAGAAACCCCAAGGAACAGAAAGGCAAAGCTGAATTTTTCTTTGGAAGTGGAACAAAAGCCTCATAAAGCCAAACTCCTTGAATATCCGATAGGAATATTTCTATCCATAAGAAATTGTTTTTATTTGCTTATCCAACCAAACTCGATGGCCGATTCATAGATTCTATCGACTTCCAAATCTTCTTTTCTCTTTGAGAAACCAAATAAAAAGCGAATGAATTCCCACGCATTTTCAATCGAAATAAAACCGCTCCATTCGGTGGGGCAACTGGCAAACCGGAAAATGGTAAACTTGGGCAATTTCGAGGCTTTAAAATGCGAAGTCCTTTGATCCGTTGAGTCTTTAAATTGAGAGCCATTCATTTGCTTACTTGGACTTATTTTAGTTCGTTCCACTGAAAAGCGCCGACTCAACGAAAATGCCCCAAGCACCGGAACCGCTGCCCCGCCCCCCGTCCCCCTCACCGGCCCGTTGCGCCAACTGTTGGACTGTCGGACTGACTGATTGCTTACTGATTTCTGATGTCTTTGGCGATTTTTCCCCGTTCTCGTTGGGGTTTTTTTTTCGATTTCGCGAACTCCCCTGGGGCTCGACGATTGCTGGGGAGGGGAAAGCAGAAGCAGAGTGGGCGGCGGTGGGGGAGTTGCTGGTGGTCGTTTGGTTTGTTCGCTTGCAGCTTTTCCATTTTAATTGGCTTACTTTCCTTCTCGCAGACCCTCCGCCGAGGACCTCCCTGGCCCTCCTGTGTCGCCTGTGCTTCTTTGCGCTGTCGGAGTACATTTGTTGTGTGTGCGTGTGTGTGTGTGTGTGCGTGTTGTGTGCTTACATTTGTGGGATTGGCCAGCGGCAGCGACTACGACGACGACGATGACGGCGATGACGGGAAACCGCCAAGGCAAAATTTTAATTAAAGGCAACAAACAGAGGGCCAGAAAGCTGCCCTTTGCCACGCCTACGCCAAGGACCCCAACCGCTGGCCATCAATACCATAAACGCTGGCGGAATGTCGGCCATTTGATTATTTCATTTGGCCGATAAACACGAAGATTCCTCGCCCATTAGCCGGCCTTCTGGAATGGCCAAGACGCCAGTTATTATTCAAAGGGAAATTAATTTTATTTGTGGCACAAAAAAACCCGAAACAAAATTCTCATTCTGAGTGTCCTTGGGGACGCTTCGCCCTTTCGTAGAATTTCTATCAAATCAATTGCCTCCTCCGCTGTCCTCCTCGGGGCGTCAGGTAGAAACGTTTTACGATGAACTCGAATTGATATTTTCACCAAAAGCCCCCGCAGTTTTTTTCACTCTTCAAAGAGAACAATTTGCACAGTGGGACGAGTGGAAAAACTGTAGTGAATTTAGGGAAGAAAAAGGCTGAAAAAATTCTTTATAGGAATGGAAAGAATGTGTGGGAAAAGTAGCCAAATCGAAATTAAGATGCGCTCTATTTAGGGAAGAAAAGGGCTTGAAAGATTCTTTAAAGGAATCGAAAGATTTCCATCGTCATTTTCAATCGGGAATATGAGCGGAATCTTTTTTGACCTTCAATCTTGCTGACTTTCAATGAATGAATCCCTCGCCGGGCAGATCAGAATTGGTTTGAATTTGGCTCCGAGCTGCAGTCCAAATCAATCGCTCTTCAAATCCGAGTTAATTTATTTGGGATCTCAGATTGAAGAGGCGCCAATCTCGCCCACTGTGCGCTTGAGAGCGGCTGCCAAAAGCAAGGGCCAGGGTGGCGCGAAGGCTTAACCCCTTCAGGCTATCGGCCCGAACTTCCGCAGCTTGTCGGCCCTCTCGGTGGATCATTGGCCAGGTGGGCCTGTGTGTGTTCGCCTTTCAATTGAATTTCAGGCTGTTTCAATCGCCTCGCTATCGCTGGCAGCTGCTGGCGATAACGGCGAGCATTTCCAGTTGGCCAGGACGGAGGGGGGATATCTTTAAAATTTTCATTTGCCTCGTATGCGTAATTTGATTTCACTCTTTCCTCACACGCGTTTTCTTTTCTTTTTGCAGGTAAATATTTTTTGGGTGCCTCTCGCTACAGGAAAAAGGAGCCACAACGTGTGCAAATATTTGAGATACGTTTGCCTTCTTGGCGCACATTGCCGCCAACTCAGCGGGCCAAAATAAGAAAAAAGGTTCAAGTAAAAAAAGTCGACCGTCGACCGACCAAGAAAATGAGCGCCAGGCGCGGGCCACGCGCGGGGGAAATGGTGGCGAAGGTGGAAGCGACACTGAAAGCTAAGCGAGCAAGGAAGCGTTGCATATTTTTCATTCCACCGGTCCGTCCGTCCATCCATCTGTCCGCCTGTCTTTCGGTCGGTTGCTCTCTCCTTCTCTTCACCTTGAGGCAGCGGCAGCGACTTCCCGTGTGTCGGTGGACTTTTCATTCTTTTGCATATTGAAGACGCTGTCCCAGTCACTTGGCTTTTTTTTTTGGGCATGGTCGGGTTGGGCGGCGTATCCTTATCCTTGCTGTGGAGCAACTTGTGTTGGTTCTCTGCCTCTACTGACAGCTGGGCTTGGAAATTTTCGCTTGAGTGATACGCAAAACGCACTTTGACTGGGCTTCCCTTCATTCCAAGGCTTTAATTTGAAGGAGCTCCGCAAACTTGTCTCACAGCTGCGGGCCCCTGAGCCACTCTCACCTGAGGGCAGTCAATTTCGGGTAATCGTTCCCAGAAGAACACCAACAGCTTAACTGCAAATCCTGTAGTCAAATCAAACTTACCAGCATTCCAAATTATTTGCCAGCGTTTGTGGAATCTAAAATTGCTGACTGTACTTCCTGAAAACAAAATGCCAATCGTTGGGTTGTCTTGTGATTAAATGCATTCCCCGAAACATTCAGAACAGTCTGTCTTTTTTGAATGCTGTTTACCTCTTTGCTAAACGAGAAGGATCAGATTCCAAACGAGAGTAATAAAAATTTCAGGATATGCCACCTTCATCCATTCGTTTGTCGCATTCCAGTTCGAAGTGTCGAACATGACAAGAAAAGCCAAATAAAAAGGACATCGTCGTCGGGTTGAGTGCACTGAAAAGTGTTGTAAAACGTGTAAATGTCAAATTCGATTGTAAGTGCCTCCACCCCCTCCCTTCCATTCTCGCCCGCATTCATTCGTCGGCGTAGTTGGGTAGTGGGTTGATTTTTTCTCTCGAAGACATTTCCGTTTATGCATATGAATAAAAGTCGTGGGAAGCGAACAAGTGGACGCGTACGAATTCCACAACAACCCAATGCAACCCTGGGCTATGCAACTACAGCGAAACTGTACCCACCTGAGGTGATCTTGGGGAAGGGGAAGTTGACAAAAGGGAAGAAGAATGCAAGGCCATTGAAGGCAAGGAAATTGAAGATGGGGAACTCGGCGATGTTAAAGAGTTAAAAAGAAGAAGTTTGAGGAACTTAAAGGGGAATAAATTTAAAGATATCTAGAATAGAAAGGAAGCTTATGAAGGAATTGAATGAAAACTAAACTGAAAGCTAAAATTGATTCAATTTAAGCTGAACTTGAAGATGAAGAAGTTAAGGAAATATGCTAAGGGAGAAATTGAAAGATAGATTGAACCGAAGTCACGTCAACTGACGATGAACAAGTTGAAGGAAAGTTAAAGAGAAATTGAAAGAGAGGCTGAACTGAACTCACTTCAATTGAAGTTGAAAGACAGAAGAAATGGTTAGGGAGAAATTGAAAGACAAACTGAACTGTTCCCAAAGATTCTCTTGGTTATTTGTTTCCTTTGATTTTTCTGGGTTTCCTGCTACCCCCACGCCTTCGTGCCTTTAACCCTTTACAACCGTTTTGCTGTTCCCCGAAATTTTAACCCCGTCATAAAAAGGTATCCATAAAAAAAGAAACAGAAACAAACCTCGGCCCGTGAAAAGGCCCAGGCGGCCAGGTGACGAAATTTAATTGGCTGTTTTGGGGAATTACACCTAAAAAATAAACATGAACGAATAAAAAAATGAATAAAACCAGTGAAGTCAACAGGCGTCCTCCGCACTACAAACAGGACCTAAACACACACACACTGGCAGGCAGGGAGGAGGACAAAGGCAGTGCCAGTCGCTGGCAAACAAAAATAATAATAAAGTTACGCATAATAACACGAAAATTATCATAAATATGAAGGGGTGGCGTTGACTCCAGCAACAGGATACACATGCACACGCGCCGGCATCCTTGGCCACAAACGACCAGCCGCCCCACACACACACCCACACACACTTGACACTCTTTCGCATTCCGAAGGGGAGGGTGGGGGAAAAGCTGTCCCGTTGACATTTTTGTGCGCCTGCCACGCCACACGGAAAGCAATGAAAGTTATGCCTCGCCCAAGTCCTTGCCGCAGCCTCCGCCTCTCTGTCTTTTGGTGTCTTGTCGGTCAGAGTTTTCGGGAAAAGTTAAAAGCGTTTTTAATGAAAATTCAGTTAACTCGAAGGTCACAGCAAAAATGACCCAGCAGACAAAAAGAACTTCCATCGAGACAGGAAATCGATAAGTGGTTACAGGATCAATCAATCAATCGTTCATCGAAGGCGAACCGAAAGATCTATCAATCATTTTGGGGCCTTCGTAAGCTCGGCAACGAATGCCTCCAGCTCGGCCTTCGGTTCTTTAAACCGCAAAGTAAGGAATTTCAGAGATTCAAGAACTCTTTTCTTTACTTCAGACAAAATGAAAGAGACTCCCTCAAAGATCTGAAAATTGAAACCATAAGCAGCTGAGGTTTTATTCTTGAGATCTCAGATTAGTTTTTGACAGATCAGAATTCCTTTTCTTGTCTTTAATGCTCTTAAAAGAGAAGAGAACTATTTAAGCTCCTTCTGCTTTTTGTAGAGCATAAAAAAGTCCACCGCCGGCGGTGCTTCTTTCCCGATTGCCTTAAATTTTCGGGGAAATCTTTTGGTTTCCTTTGCCGGGCCATCGAATTAATTAATTGGCTTGGTTCAATGAATGGACTGGGGCTCGATTTCGGGCACGGCCAGAGGGTCCATCATTGTTATTATTTTGGTTCAACGAACTCCCGACACGCCCCCAACCGCCCCTTTCGTTCTCAGGCCTGTTGGCCCGCCAGGCAATCAAAATTTAAATGAAGGAAGCCCAACGGCCGGGATGTCGGGACGTCGCTGGGCTCCTTTGTCATGTCATCAATGGCGAAGGTCATTCGATTGAGATGACCGCCGCGACCACGCCCACTGTCCGCCCCTTTTGTTGTCTTTATCTTATTGAAATCGCTCGATTCAAAAGTTGCCTCGTCTCCAACGCCCGCCACTGACAGTTGTAAGCACTTTTTGTGTATCGTGCGTTTCACCATTAAAAATAATTAAGTTTGAATTCGAATCGAACGTGTGGTCGGTGGGTCTTTCAATTTTCTGCCTTTTTTCCTGGCATCGACTCTTTGTAATGCGAAAATGGCTGTGTCCACATGGCGGATGCGTGATGCGTGCGACATGCAGCTAATGTGGCAAGCTGTCAGCGAAGTGGGTGGCCGGTCGGTCAAGGAAATTCGTTTTAAAATTCATTTTGATTTCCCATATTTTCCTCCCCCTCGTTTTTCTGCTATCGATGACTTTTCTGAATGAAAGACGAAGCTGGAATCGAAATGGGATCATGTAAATGAGGAAAACATGGATTTCTGATTCCTTAAAGTCTTAAAATTGAGGAATTTTTAAAAGGAAGACTCAAAAGATTCTATATTTCAAAATTGGAGTATTAATCTGAAGTTTTCTAGATCTTTCAGAAACTTAAGACCTCCCAAAGTTTCCAGTCCGACTTTAAAGATAAATCTTCCCGCTTTGTGCTCAGCTTGGCATTGAATTTTGTTTTATTCTTATTCCTTTTTTTGGTTCTTTGTCCGTTTATTTTGCTCATCGACGGCTTGAACAATTTATGAAACTTAAAGTGTGAGGGAGAGATTTTCCTGGGGATTTTCTTAATCCCTTCACTGCTTTCCCGGGAAATAAAATAAGAAAGGAAGAGATATTTGAGCGGCGAGCGGCTCTTCAAATTCCTTTTAGGCTTTCAAAGTTCTTGCGATTTTCCAACGCTTCTGCTTCATGTTTTCATCCCTTTTGCCTCGCTCTTTTTATAGTTTTGTTGGTTTGCTTGATTTTCTTTACCGATGGCTTAAGGGCAAGCACGGGTGCCAGGCAACTGTCTTGTCCGCCGCCGCCGCCGCCGAGCGCACTCAACGTTTTCACTCAACCTCGAGCAGCCACTCCACATCAAGAGCCCAATGGCCTAAAGAGACAGATGAAGAGAGAGAGGGAGAGGTGGGTGGCAGGTGGGTCCGCGTTGGACGGGCGGACGGACGGCTCTTGAGACGCACAGTTTGCATTAATGGGCGCCTAGTCCACTGCCAAATAAAAGGCATTTATCAGGCAGCCACGAGAGCGCCGGGGAAGGCACCACGACAGCCGCCAGCTGTGATTCGAGTGCACTTTGAACCCAAAGAAGAAAAAACCAGCAGCCAGCGCGCTCGATGGGGCGGGCGGAGGAATTTTCCCGCGGCGGTGGCGCTGGAAACAAAAGGGAAATTGTTATATTAAGTGCTTGCCACGCCCCCGCGCTAACGCCCCGTGCCAGTTCTATGGGCGAGCGGGCGACTGGCCAACTACTTGAGGGCAATAAATTTCAAATTTTTTGTTCAAAAAGTTGAATTCTCTGCCCAGGGAAGCTGATCAGCTGAAGTTGGAAAAGACAAAGAAAGGTGAAAGTTTTTCAACCAACAGCAAAACGTCCAGGAAGCCAGAGACCCGCCGACCCGTCCGTCCAGCGTTCCCAGTGCCTTTGATCTTGTGGGCTCCTCGTTGCCCCAAATCAGCTCCATCACCTCGAACAACTCAATGCAGTCGAGAGGCGAGTAAGTTGGAGGGCGGAGCCGCTGCTGATGAGCAGGTGGATGGGTGGGGATGTGGGGGGCGCGCAGGTCGTTCAGTCAGTGAATTTAATTTTCCACACGAATAAGCTCAGTCCGCCTCCATCATCCTGGCAGCGTCCCCAGAGCCAGCCCAGCGCACCGTGCGATCCCCTAAAAAGCAGCCGAGCGACAATGAAAATGAAGAAAAAACCAGCGACTAGCGAACAGTGGCGCAGGTGAAAGGGGGTGAGGGCTTTTTCGCAACTATCGACCCTGAAAAGTAGGCAACGCAAAATCGATTGATCTTCTTCTTCTTTCTGGTTCATTGGCTGGCCGGCCACCCACAAATTTCTCCTGCCCTCGACTTACCTCGGTCTGGGCCACTTCCTTTCCGGCTCTTCGGCTTTTTGGCTTTCAATTTTGCCGCCGAGTGTTGCCACTTAATTTCCGCCAAAGTTTGTAATTTGCTTTCTTCTAAAAAAAGTCCAGGCGAACGGGCAAGGAGGACGTGAAAAGATTTTCGCCACTCCCCACGCGCGCGCCGGTTGGATTTTCTTCTCGGCTTTTTTCCCTACGCCGTCGCTTTTGTGGGCGCATTTTTAAGCAATCACCGGACCAGGTGAGCCAGCCAGCAACGCCCAACACCGCCTGCCATTGACTGCTGCCAAATTGAATTGTAATGCGTGTGTGTGTGTGGGCGGGGGGACCCTCGGCTCCTACCTGGTTGTCTGGTGAGCTTTCTATCCCCATCAGTGCGGTCCCCCGCCGCCGGCACCACGACAGTGCGAACGCCGAGCGGAAGCGGAAGTTTGTAAGAATGCAGCTGACAGAAACGGCATTTAAACTACCAGAGGGAGGCAGGAAGCTTAGGCAGCTTGATCACCATTCAATGCCATGGCCGTGCGGATGAGAGAGGGCGGCGTAAAATACCCGCCACGCCCATTGCCCCCGCCCTGCCTTTGTGGCTCAGCCAGGCGAGCACAATCACTTCCGATGAGATTTCAATTTTGCGATTACTTAATTGACACTCAGCGTAATGAAAGTTGGCTGGGTTGGGCGTGCCAGGCCCTGCGCCTCCTGCCGCATTTGCGTGGTCTAATGAAAGTTGGCAGCTTGGTTTGGTTTATTTTGTTGGGCGGCCTAGAAAGGTAAACACTTTCGATTATTTTCGCTGGCTCGAAACTTTAAGCATCCGCAAACACTCAAGTGTTGTCGGCCGCACAGCCTACAAATTCAGTAGGCAGATTCAGAGACTGCTTAATTAGCAAGTCCAGGGGAGGAAAATAAGGACAAATAGTCTGAAGAATCAGTGTACGAGACTTTAGCCTTCCAACTTTCCGCGGCAACAGATTTCAATCTAAAAATGTTGCCTACTTTTAAGGGCGCTCAATGCCTTGCCGGGGCCCGGGCAAGGCGGCCAAATAAAAGTGTAAATAAAATTCCTAAAATTCCCTCAAATAAATCAGAGCCTAATGAAAAGCCCATTTTCCAATTTGGCTGACATGATGCCCCGGCAAGACCCCGGAAAATCACTGTTTTCCGAATGACAAAACCGTAGCGTGGCCATAAAAAAAAGAGCGAAAGCGAATTTCCAAAGTGCCCATAAAATGCCGTCCCCTCCGCCGTCTGGCATTTACTGTTAGATTGAAAGAAAAGCAGCAGTTTTTTCGCTGAATTTTCTTCTCGCGGGGGGAAAAAATTAATTTCAACTTTAGAAAAGTCGACGGGCATAAAAACAAGCCAACTGATCCGTCGATCCATTCCGCCCCTCACGGAGCCCAACTACCTGGGAGCCTCAGTTTCCTCGTCCTTTCCTCAAACAAAGTTTTCCAACTCTTTTGAGTTTCGCTAAATCGAGTGAAAATCGCCGGCGACTTGTGGGCCCCCCGCTCGGCGCGGGGTTATGGATGTTTTCGTGGACATAACTGAATAATAAAAAACAATAATGCGACGCAAATTGTGCGCGAATGAATAAAACAAAACGGAAGTTGGCCCATAAAAAAAAACCAACAACAACGCAGAAACGCCAGCCCGGCGAGTCGGGGGACACACGCACTCGTCGGACTGGGCGGCGGTTGGGTCTTTCAGGATGTATAACATTTTATGGGACAACGGAAAACTCAGCGACTTCCTTCCGGCCCAAAAATTTCAACTGGTCAGCGTGCGCGCGGTTAGCCAGCGGCGGTGGCTGTGGCGGTGGCGGCGTCTGTGGGTCAGGGACACCAAGCGCCTCCCAGCTTCTCTGTCATTTGATCCCTGTCAGTCCTGCGTGGCTGAAGCTAAAAGCCTTATTCAGATTCAAAGTCGATTTCTGATTCTTTTGCTTGAGGAAATCTTGGGGCTCATTGATCCTCGCCCTTCTTTCAAGGCAGTCAACTCTTCTGGCAAATCCTCCATCAATTGTGTGTGGTTTTATGAGGCCCAAGAAGATCAATGGGCCAGCAGTCAGTCAGTCAATCAGTGGCAACTTCCTGGCCAATCTTGCCTTTCACACGCTGCCTCGTTTTTTGCTCGTTGTTCCGTTGGCCTTTCGACAAGGACACTCGTCATCGCCAACGCGAAAGCGCCGCCAACGCCACTCAGTCGGTTAAGAAAAGCAACAAAAAGAACTCACGAGTTTAATTGTCAACAAATAACGGGAGAGCGAAGCTTTGCCAACGCCATTTTGTTTTTATTATTTTTGTGGATGTGACGCAGCAGGGAAGCAAAATGTAAACAGCAAATTGATGAAATTGTGAAGAAGCCACGCCCACGCGCTCCTTCCACTTCACACACTGTTATCCTCGCTCGCTTCGTTTGTTTTCCTATTTCAATCCGAAGGTGAGATGAGCCAAAAGTGACAACGATGACGATGAACTGAATGACGATAATCCGGGGCGAATAATGACAACGATAACGACGACAACCACGCCAAAAGGGAGAGGGACTTTCACACAAAATGAAGGAGGCTAGAAATTCTCAGTATGTTTAGTATGATGGCAACGGTGATGATGATGATGATGTCGATGACACTTTAGGTATCTTTTTTTGTCTGTGTCCTTTGGCTGACCATGACGACACCTCGAGAGGTTGCCAGGCGGGCAAAGGCAATAACAATAACAGAACGTTTACCATTCAAAACAGAATGAGGCAATCTACTAGCCAATTTAGTTGTAACGGTCACGCCAACAAATCTCACTCCAAACTTCCTGGCAGGGGTGACAACGGCGGCAAGTCAGTTGGCTGGTGTCCACCAGCCGAAAGGTGGGAAGAGCGAAACAGGAAGCGAGGGTAGCCGATTGAGTGGTCAGAGTCGACATTTTTGAAATTAGCTAACCAGAATTTGACAAGGGAAACACAAACAGAGAAGGTAGAGGAAATTATCGGGATAGCCAGTAAAGTTGGAAGCGATTAGAAAAGCTCAAGCAAGAGAATCGAAAGAGCCAAATAGGAGAGAGACTAAAAGAAAGAATGGAAGTAAATGGGAACTGGAATATTTAAGAATCGAAATAGACCCAATAACTCTTTCGGGTGGAATAGGAATATGAAGCTAGGAATCAGAGATTCTGGTTATTTTTCGGTAGTTCATTGCCTCGATTCGGGCGATTCCACTAACCTCAAATAAGAGAATCGAAAGAGCCAAAGAGGCGGGATACTGAAAGAAAGAATGGAAGTAAACGGGAACTGGAATACTTAAGAATCGAAAAAGATTCAAGAAGGAGAAACTCTGGTTATTTTTCGGCAGTTTCTTGCCTCATTTCGGGCAGTCCACTACCTTCCCTCGGCTTCTCAAATTCTGCAGTTAATTCCAATAAAGCAGCGAGCAACCTGCTCTTCTGCCTTTGGTAGTTTTTCCTTTGACTTCCCCCGTTTTGGGGATATTGGACGTCGGACGCTTAAACGGCTTCCGCATAATTGGCAATAAGCATTCAAAACGAAATGAAAACCAATTGTTCGCCGCCCCCACGCCACCAAATATTTCCTTGTTCTTTTACACAAAGTGTGAAAAATGTGAAGTGGCCCGCACAGCACACAAAATGAAGGCGACAGTCAAATGATCAGGAAAAATGTAACGGCCAAAAAATCGTGGAAGAAGGAACTTTGAGTACCTGGCAACAAACCGGGGCAGCCTTGATAAATACACAGTTATATTTTCCGCAGCCGAGCGAACATCACGAATTTTTGACCTTTTCCGGGGGAGCGCCGAAAAAAAGGACAAAACAATTTTCAGGCACTTTTCGGGCTTGTAAAGCTATTTGTAAAGTTCTATTGTTGGTCCTGCTGCTGTTGTTGCTGCCGCTCGAGCTGGCAGTGCTTACATTTGTCCGCTTTCTGCTCGACTCGGTTATGGCCTCGCCCCTTGTCCTTATTGTCCTCTGACGCCGCAACCCGAGCGTGCGTGTGTGTTCGCCCGACGGCGGGGGGGGGGCCAAGAGATTTCGGTGCGTTTGAGTAATGACAATTGCCAGTCGAAATGGCTGGCAACAATTTTGGATGATTTTCACAGCGGCGGCAACAGGATAAAGGGCGGGAAAGGTTGCTTCCAAAAAGCACCTGGATTTTTGACACGCGTTTCAATTCCTTTTTTTGCGCCCCAAATCTCCCAGCTGCCGGGGCCGAGGGCGTAGGCCGGGCGATGCTGACTGGCCTTTTGTCAAGTGGCACACATCGAACAGGCAGAGCGACTCCTGTTGCCGGCAATTTGACAAAGCGGAAGGACCTACCCTGCCCGTTGGGTGTGAGTGTTGATTGCATGTGATGATGGCATTGATGTTGCCAATGTCACGCTCTTTCATGTCAAACGCCGGATTGGAATTGGCCGCGTCCAGTTCGCCGTTCGTCAGCGGGGCTTTAATCCCTTGATAAGTTTATATATTTTTAAATTGCAAAATTTTAATTGGCTGGCGCTTTGAAATCCCAATTACTCCGTGCGGCGCATAGCCAAAGGGAATTTCGAATGCCACTTGCCAGGCCAATTGACTAGAAAACCCGATCACCCAATTTGGGGACACGGCCACCTGACCCGATGCAGCGAAATTTGCTGTCAAAAAGCGTAAAATCGACAGAAAAGATTTTTTTCCTTGCCACCTCCGGCCAAGGAGGGCGTGGCAGCTTCTTGAATCCGCAGATTTGAGGACGGCTCCCGAAAAAAATAACGAGCTGCTCATCCCTTAATGCAGGAGCGGAAAGACAGCCAGGCCAGCGCACAAGGAAGCAGGATGCAGGACGGCTTGGCTCTGGCTCGGGATTATGTGACAGGCAGCCAATTCAGCTGGCATTGTTGGTCCTCCCGCTGCTCCTTGCTCGATTGCTTCTGGGGCGATTGTTGCTGCTGCTGCTGGGCGGGCATTGTTGCTGCTGCAGTTGCTGCTGCTGTTGTCGGTGTTGTTGGTTTTGGTGTTTCTACTACCGCACCAGTTGGTTGGCTGGTGGCTGCTTGGCCGTAACACGTGCATCTGTCGCCATCGGACATCGTAGAAAACATTGGTAAAGTGTCACGTCCCATCCTCCCGAAATCGGACGGACAGTCGAACCACAACTAACAGCAGCAACAACGACCGAGCAGGGCAGCAATAAAGTTTCGATAAATAAAAACTTCATTAGCAAGGCGACAAGCCAATGCTCTTTTTGAATGAGCCGCAAGTCGAGAAAGAAGCGAAAGCGAAGCAAAGAAGGAAAAGACAAGAAATAAATCTCCAGAGAAGAACTTAAGGTGCCAAAATGTTGCCAAAAGTTTGTGGAAAAGAGTCTACCAGGACTTGGGAGTCCTGTCTCCGCATATGAGAAGCGTCAGCAAAGGAGAAAATGGACAAAATTTCAGACGCCCTCGTTCTCCGCCCCGTCCAGCATTCAGTTGACTGGGGAAAGACCTTCGGCACCTTCGGTAGCAGTGAGTTTGGGGCAATAAACTCCGAGGAAACTGCAAACCAAATCAAATTTATGAAATCATTAAATTTGAGAACACAAAAAGGAATCCAAAGTAACCAACAAGAAACTCAAGACAGCAGCCCGGAAAAAATCGAAACCCAGTTAAGGAGCCAACCACAGGGGAAAGTTACCACACAGAAAGGAAAACCAAAAACCAAAGCAGGGGGTTGGTAAATTGAACAATTTCCATTTCATAAAGTTAAAGTTTCGCGTCCCCATTGACCCCCTCCGGGCCATCGTATCATCGTCTGTGCCTGGGGTACCATTGACCCCGCCGACAGAGTCCCTCCCTGAAATTGATGGTTATTGACAGGAGTGCGTTTCGGTCAGTTTTTTTTGGGGGGGACCGGGCAGAATGACCTTTTTGACAACAGTACTAAATTTGCAATTGAATTTATGGTCTTTCGCCTCTGCCACGCCCGCTTTGGGATCCCCGGGCAGCGTCTCCTATGCGAGTTTATTACGAACTCGGTGCGGTTTTTATTTCATTTCACGTTCTCGTCGGTTCTTGCCGCTTTTTATATGCATTTCAATGGTTGAATGTTTATTTCAATTTTATGAGATGCACGTGGTTCATTCAACTGCCTCACCGCATAAAAATTGAACGGGCGATGTGCCCCCTCCGTCGACTGTTTGGGGGGAATTCGATTTTTGATTAGCCTTTTTTCGGGCTTTGGTTGGGGGAATTTTTCGTGGCCAAAAACTAAATTTATTTCTCGATTTCTTTCTCATTCCAGGTAAGCTTCTGAAACTCTCTCTCGTCTCTACTATTTTCCCCATAGATCGTAAAACGTAAGTAAGCCGCATTTTGGGTTGGCTGGAAGGTTTGAGAAATTGCCTAGTTTAGGGTTGGATTGAGTTTGATTTGATGAGAGATTTTATGGCCAAGCGGACCTCCAACTGAATTAATTCGTTATAAACTTCACAAAAAGGCAATTTATCTCCCAAAAGCTTTCTTCATCTTCTAAATAAAAGTTCTCTCGTTGAGGCTGATGAGGGAGTTGAAATTCCTCAACATTATCTCTCTCTTCGGGTTCTTAAGTTGGATTTGGTGAGAGATTTCTTAGCTAAGCGGATCTCTCGATCTTCCAAGGGCCCAGTTAATCTCCCGATAGCTTTTCTTCATTGTCTCCTTAAAAGTCCTCAACCTTTTCTCTCTCGGGGTTCCTAACTTGAAGCCACTGAGCAGTTGCCAAAGTCGAGTTTAAGGTTCTTCCCAATTTGCCGATAATTTCTCCTCAATCTCCCGATTCCTTTTATCAGGTATGCAATCCGATAATTTCTTCAAAAAACTCCCCATTCAGATCTATAAATTAGTTGGGAGATATTTCCTGTCATTTTCGAATTGTCTCTTTTTTTTGTGAGAATGTCCAACGGGCGATTCATAAACTTTTCTGCTGGTGTTGTTGGCTTCGCTTTGAGTTACGGTTGTTGGTGCTGTCGATGTTGTTGTTGTTGTTAATTATTGTGTATAACTCAATTTGAGTTCAGTGAGGCGACTGCATGGACTCCCCAAGGCTCACTTCCGGCTCCCCGTCCTCCTCCCCACGCCAAGCCCATAAAGCAAATCACCCAAAGGCGGGGGAAAAGCAACGCAAAAAAATGAAAAACATGGCAAAAAATCAGAGCCTTTTAACACAGAGCAAAACATTCATTTCAATTGCCCCCGGAGTGTAACTGCCACACACGCACACACACTCCCAGAGTCCTGTCTGTCTGTCTGTGTCTGTGTGGCTGTGTGTGCGGCCAAAGCCACCAGCCGTCCAGTCAGATATCCGCAATGGGCATTGCACCCGCCAGGCCTCCCAGCGACCCCGGCTGACCTTCCCCGCCGAAGCGTCCCCTCATCGTGCGCGTCGCAGCATAAAAAATAAAATTGTAAAATATTCCACAACATATTTTTGGTCGGCTGGGGCGCGGGGCCATCGACAGACCCGACGACCAGGCGGCGGCGGCTTTGCTTGCCTCCTCCGCTTGATGGCCGCGTGAGCCGCAGCCCAAAACGCTTTAAACAATCCGCATAACCATAAATCCACAACACAGCTACCCCCCACGCCCGTTTCAACCCCACCAGACAGACAGACAGAAGCCCCAAGTGGCCCTGGCAAAGGCGACTCTTCTGGATGCCCCGGTCCGGTGGGTGGGTGGATTTTTTTGGCCAGCTCGGCTGGCAGGGAACTTTTGACCACTTGGCCAACCGCGACATTTTAATTTCCACACCGCGAAAAGTCCGCCAGACGAGGCGCTCGCCTCCGCCCCCTCCGGCCAGCCGGTCCGCCGGTGACATCAAAACTTTGCCCCACTGTAGCCGCAACCGTGGGTCCATGTGTGTGTGGAGGGTGGAGACCAGACGACAGCTGGCCGATGGTTTAAGCGGCTTTTTTCGTGTCCAACTAAAAAAAAATACAACGAGGAGGAAACATTTTTTGCCCGCGCCTAAAAATATGCACTGTATTCTGGCGGACCAGCCAATCCGCCAGCTGGCGGCGCACAAAGAACAACAAGGACGATGGGTGGGGGAAGGAGGGCCAAAAATTGTTTACACAAAATGAGCTTTTATGCAGCAAATTATTATTTATTGCAATGACACGACCGAAAATATTAGCCAGCCAGCCAAGCTGCCCGCCCGCCAGGCCCCGCGCCTTCACCTTCGGCGAACTCAGAAAGCAGAGAATATTTTTTACGTTTCCTAGGGAATTTATTAGTCGGCAGGGAGGGACAGTGGGGCGGGTTAGTCCTGCAAACAAATTAATTACGAAAAAACAGCAGAAACATAAATAAATATAAATGATAAGCCGAAAGTTTGGCTGTAAATCGGCCGGGAAAATGAGCCACTCAAAAACGGCCAAGATAATTTCTTGGAGCCTGAGAAATCAAAGGTTATAAGGGATACAGTGGGCTGCATAATGGGATCCATTGTGGGATTTATAATGAGATCCATTCAAAGAGCTTAAGAAACGGATTTTATGCGAGATATTTTCTCTATAGTTTCCCTCAGATCCGTCCAAGGCAGCTGACAATCTTCTCCTCACGTTTGAGAAGGTTTCTTGGTTTTAATCTATATTTTGTTCCTCTATAGTTTCCCTCAGATCTTCCCAAGGCAGCTGACTTTCATCTCAAGACAGTTTTGAAGAAATCTTGGTTTCTATCTAGATAATTTTTCTATAGCTTCCCCCAGATCTGCCCTGACCTCCATCTGCTCACGCTTGAGAAGGAATCTTGGTTTTAGTCGATAAACTTTCTCCATAGTTTCCCCCAGATCTGCCCAATTATTTCCAAAGGCAGCTGACTTTAATCTCCTCACTGTTGGGAAGGAATCTCTGCGGGTGCTGGGGGGATGGGGGAGAAACTCCATCGATGCCGATGATTTTGGTATAAATTGTTTATATTTCAAGTCGGCCATGCCGCACATACTTGAGCCTGATTGCATGGAGAGTCCTCTCTCCTGGATTGTGTTCTATGGTTTTAGTCTTTTCGCTGTTTATTGTGTCTGCTACAACAATGCGGCGCTGGGGGAAAATATGCCTGGCGCCTTTGTGTATGCAACACAAAATATGCAACGCTCGCACACAGAAACATCCCGCCAGCCGCCCGGCTGCATGCTTGCCTGCCCGGGCCCCCAAGGATATCCGAGCTGAGCTATCCGTAGATTATTTTGTGCTCATATTTCAATTGCGGCCACGACGCCAGTAAAAGGTCAACTCGGGCGCAATCCTCTGAGTGTGTGTGGTTGCCTCAAATTATGCCACCCGCTCTCGAATTTGACTCAGAGATTTGATAACTTTGTTGTTTTGATTTTTAAGTGGATTCGTGTTTTTCACACACACACACACACGCACACCTTGAGGAGCATTTAATTCGAGTGTGAAATGAACAACGCGTCGATTGTTATTTGTTTTTTTCTACTCTTAGGAGTTCTAAGCATTAATGAAATATTCATTTATGGATTTGTTTTTGGGGATTCACTGGCGTCTGGGGTATTCATGGGTGAAAAGCACTCACTGCCATTACCGTTACTTTCATCGCCTCAACGGAGATAATCGCCTCACTTGAGATCCAAATGGAATTTTATGGTTTATCTATCGAAAGATTATTTTGTGTGCCGTGAGGTGGATTTTTTTTATGATCATCCTCATTTCTTATCGAGAAACCATCTTCTTTCTATTGGTTTATGTTCTGTTAATGAAGAAATGCGGGCTGCTCTCTTTGGGCTCCTTTTTTATCCA
This sequence comes from Lissocephala sabroskyi, assembly GCA_037075105.1. Taxonomy (NCBI): domain Eukaryota; kingdom Metazoa; phylum Arthropoda; class Insecta; order Diptera; family Drosophilidae; genus Lissocephala; species Lissocephala sabroskyi. Next base: position 46,518 of record JBAMCP010000274.1, read on the forward strand.
CCTCAACGTCTTCTAAATTCTCTCCATCTTGACTGGTTTCGAAGCCAAGGAAATTCTTTATCGATGATTTAAAATTTATTGTATTCCCCTGGCGCTCTGGCACTCTCTGAATCTTCTATTCTATTCTTTCTCGAAGTTTTAGATTCCATTAACCTTGTCCGCCCTAAAATCGCTGGAATTGAATTCCCCACGCGATTCGGTAAATCTCGTTTAATTTATCGATGGGCTAGCCATCATAATTTTGCATTTTAACACACATTTCACAGTCCATTAAACACGCAAAGAATTTAATTTAAATGCGCATTTGACGGTGCACCCATCGACCCTCCCCACCCGTCCCTGGATTTTTGCATCCCCCCAAAAGGGCCCGAGGGGCCAATGAAACTCCCCACCCACTGCCAGCTGCCGGCCAGCGTGCTGGTGACCACAGTTTGTGACCATGTCATTCAATCAACGTGCCATTTAACCAACCGACTCCCTGACTCGCAGTCGCCGCTCCTGTCCAGCGTGCCGACCGCAGCAGATCACCGGCCGCAGAGTCAACCAAAGCAGATCAAAAATGACGCATGCCGGTGCCACGATGGATGGATGGGGGGCAGCCTTCAATGCATTGACATTTGTATATTCGCATTTAATTAATGTGACATTTTAAATTAACTGCACTCGGCTGCCGGGCCCCGCGGGGTCATGAATGATTTTACAGAGAGAGAGAGAGAGATTTGAACTTCTTCAAGCTTTAAATTTGCGAAGAGCTCTTATTAAATTTAAGAGCCCACTAAGCCCTGACCAGGCAAGGAGCTTTGCGTCTCGGTCAAGTGTCCATCGAAAATGCACAAAGGCCAAGCCAGTGAGCCACCGACCATGAAAGATGCCACAGTCCGCAGACACGCGTAATTAAGTGCAACCAAGGTATCTGCCCCCGACAGACACACACACGAAATCCAATCGAGGCGATTCACCGCAGTTGGCCCCTGCCCCACGCTGCCCGGCCTGGGTGACAATTTGCAACAAATTGTTGCGGCTTTAATGCAGCAACAAAGCAATCGAAGCGAACCAAACCAAAAAGATTCCAATCGAACCGAACCGAAACGAATCGAGTGCGGTGAAAAGATGCCTCGCCTCACCCAACGACCGTGGGTCAAATGGCAAATGACTGACAGCAAGAAAAGGGTACAGGGTAAAAAAGCTGAGGTATGTGAGTGTTTGTGCCACTGTGCCAGCTGTGGGTCAATCGGCTGGAGAAACCGCAGTCTTAAAAAGCTTTTGTCGTCGCCCATTGTGTCAACATGCTTGGCGTTCGATACCTCCAGCCAGCAGCACCTCATCCTTGCCGTCTTCATCGTGCTGATAATCATGATTGTCGTCATTGTCATCGCCATCAGGGTTGTCAACACAGCCAGCTCAACTAACAGCCATTCAATTTGGTCTGCAGCCTGTCCACCCCCCCAACTCCTGCAGCAGTGAAAGCAAAACAAGGACATGCTGGCTGGCAGCTTACCGGCTCCTCGCCATTCCGTTGGGGCTGGCGTGTTGGGTGGTGTGCAATTTCATGTTTAATTTCCATAATTTATTTATGTACGCAACTGCTCAGGTATTACGCTTAATCACACGCATAGCACCCACTTACCCGCCCGCCTGCACAGCTGCTGTGGCCCGCCATTTGCATCTGCAGTAAGCCAATGATTGTGCCAGTCTCCCAGGTGAGCGAGGCAGTTGTAAGTGGCACTCAGGTTGGTTTTGTGCTTGTGATTGGCCAATTGGCTGGCTCTGTCTCTCGGACTGTTGGCCAGGGATTTAAAATTCATACCCCTTTGGCCGAAAACTTTACCAGCCACATGAAATGGACAGACTGATGAACAGGCGACAAGGACTTCGAAAAGGAGACCTTTCAGTTGCCACAAAACCAATCTAACATTCTGTTTTGGCTGCCTGGATCCTCCTTTCATACCCTTTACCACTTTCGACAACTTTGTCGCCTCCACATAAAAATTACCCGATCACCTTTGGAAAGAAAACCCACCCAACTTTAATTTTCAAATGAAAACATTTCAAATCTCCACTTGTGTGGACCGTCACTCATTTTGGGTGTTTGGGGGGCGGCAGGATTGCGTCTTTAATCTTCCTTAACATGAACGTTTGAATTTTGGTTTTTGCTGGCGTTGAAAGTTGGCCCGCCCGCTGGCAGGACTTTGAACGAATTTAATTTGATTATAAGTCGGGGGACATCGGGGCAGCTGGCAGGCCGACAACTGACAGCTGTTATCAAAACTGTTTAATGCGAACGAAGGACGAGGAGGACAAACCAACGAGCGACCCTCGAGCAATTTGTACTGCCACCTCCGACGCCACAGCCCAACTCCCGACAAGTTTTGTGTGGCTTCGTCTTCGAAAACCCCCCAAAAAAAAAGCAACAAAATTGAATTAAAAACTTGCAAATTTGTTCACTTCTCGTTGGTCTTCCCTCGCTTTGCCAACGATCCTCTCGCTCCATCGCTTCTTACTGACTGTACCGCCGAATTTCTCTTCGTTTCTAACAGCTGCGAATTCCACTTGTCTTTCCTTTTGTCTGATTTTCTCTCATTCTCGTCTCGTTGACTCGTTACTTGCCAAGAATCTTCTCGTTCATCGGTCCAGGTTCTTTCTTTACTTCTCTGCGTCTCCTGCGGCTTCCTGCTTTTCCCTTGCTTGTCTCGCTGTCTTCACTCGCCGACAGTCTCACTCGCTAGCTGGACTTTGACTGCCCGACTGCAGCTCACCAAGTGAACCTTTGCCCGCCGCCAGTCTGACTGCGCCGACCGCCAATTCGGCCGGTGGTTCCGTTTTTTGGGGTTATCTTTTGCGGGGGCTCGCTTGCTTTTGTTGTGGTTTTAATTTGCATGCATAAATATTTGAAAAGCCCGAGCAACGGCGACGGCGGCGGCAACGCACGGCTCAAAATCTCAACACAACGGGAGGAATAATAAAATCAAAGCTGCAAATTCTGCCAAGCGAATAAAATGTAATGTGTTTAGGGCAGCAAAACTCCAAGCAAGAAAAACTCTAAGCAAAACGGGGGAGGGGTTGGCAAAATTTTTCAATTACTTTTTACTATGCAAAAAGTCACACGGCTTTGCGAAATGCAACGCTGGGGGGAGTACAGTAGGTGCAGTGGAAAAGTAACTGTTAATTGGCTTTTGTGCGCCAGCAACGGAGAGCGGAGGGGATGCGTGTTCGGCTGGGTGTTGTGGATTTTTGTTGTGGGTCTTCAACTTTTGGTGTTTGGCATTTCCGTGTTGCCTGTCGAGTTGCTTTCTTGGTCGGGGGCGTGGCATTAAAATGCATGCACATCCGGCTGGCAAAAAGCACTTTTAGCGTCCCCCGCCGGCCTGGACTGGGAGAAATCAAAATTGCACTCCTCGGAGCCGCCGGCAGGCGTCAAAAATGTATTATTTGCAACACTATTAAACACCAGCGACAGCAACGACAACGGCAACAATGGAGTGTGGCAGGGTAACCACCGAAAGAGGAGGAGCTGAAGGAATTCAATTGAATTTTTTCCCGCTGCCGTTGTTGCTGTTGCCAAGGTGGCTGTTGTTTTAGTGCTTTGGCGTAGCCATTCGTGGCTGGCGCTATTAACTGTGCTATGGTTTTTTTTACCTTGGCCGCCAACAACAGCAACAAAGTTCATTTAAAATCGCTCACGGCGAATAGCAGTTTTTCAAGTCGAGTCTTTTGCCGCGAAATTTCCCATTGCAATATATTTGGGGAGACGTTGCCAGTTTTTAATATTTTTCATATTTTCTTTTGCCTAACAAACTCCATTTCGTTGTGTTTACCGTTAGCCTCTCTTTTCTGGCTACTGTAGTTGGCTTACCTTGATGACTGTACTTTTGGTCCTTGCTTATACACAGTTTTTTTGCTTTGTGTTTATCTAAAGGGAACTTGACACTCGTTTGCATTTAAAGTAAAAGTCCGCTTCACTCCTCTCCCTACATTTATACATATTTTTCTTTATTTTCTTGCTGGTCGGCCAAAATAGAAAGCAATAACAGCAGCACCACAACAACAGCAACTTGGTAGTAAAATTTTACATTCGCCTGTGTGGGTGAAGGGGGCCGACGGGTCACAGCTTTGAAACGCGCCTCTAAATGAGAATTTGCTTCCTGGTGGCCAGGCCCCCGTCCCGCTGAAGGACTCTAGCTGCCTGGCAGGGCCTCGGCCAATAGCGTGCGGGGCTGGTGTGCTGGGCGCATAAATATGCATAAAAATGTCGCCTCGTTCAAATTTTTATTGCATTTTATGCAATGTCTCTGTTTTGAGTGCCCCAGGCAGCCCCCTGCCACCCCCACCCGCCTGCATGTCTATGGGGTATTTGCATTATGTCAACGTATGAACTTTATTTTTATTACTTACTCTCCTACCCGTCGCCGGGCGGGCTCTCCTATCGTTTCATTTTGTCGAGTGCTCATTGCCCCCGCCGACCCCAATCCCTGTCCGGAGTTGAGCTCCTCGGCCGGCCTGCCCTTCGCCTAATGCCGGCCATTTGGTTTTAGTATCGCCCGGGCGCGCGGGCAGGGGAGAATATTGCATTTTCCGAATAACAGATACACTCGCCCCCGCCTGCCATCGCCGACATACCCACACGCACACCCGGCGACCCTTCGATTGCCGAAGATTCCTGGGCTTGGTGGCAAAAAAAGGCAAAAATTATGCATAGCAAGCACGCAAGTACATAAACAAAAAGGGAGTTCGGCGGGGCGGGGAATGCTTAAGGTATTTGGGGCTTCCAAAGTTCAGACAATACGAACTTAGGTGAGTCGGGGGAAGGGCAGCCAAACTTCAAGTACTGCTGGGAGCAGCGGCAGTTCCTTATTATAAATGCACTCCTTGCATGCCAGTTGCCAATGCGAGGACGACTCTTCCTTTGGGTTCGTTTCTCATTTTCCGCTTCTCATTTGTCAGAGCCGAAAACCGATAGCAATCGGGAAGTTGGCTTGCTAATTAGACCAAATCAAGCGCTCATTCTACCGGGCTAATGTATCATTTAGGAAGATAAGAAAGGAGCATACGGGTTTTTAATTCTAGGGTTCGCTTTTTGCTCCAAAGAGCAAAGAGTTTTCCTTTTTTGGTGTTGGTTTTCGGTTTCATTATATTTGCATTTTGTTTTTAATATTAACAGCCCCCTGAAAAAAAAGAACATGAAAAAGATTTCCACAAAATCCACAAGCAAGCAAGAAAAACAAAAACAACCGCCCACGTGGCTGAAGTTGAGGGCGTGTGTGGATTTTGCAAATGAAAAGTTATTTTCAAGTTAGTTTAACTTTTTGGCATTCTGCATTATTGTTGCCACATTTCCTTAAACGTTTTGCATATTTCATAAGCTAGCCAGGCAAAGAAAAGCCAACCGGTCAACTCCCCACACACGCGCCACGCACACCCAAAGCAGCAGGGTTGCCATCTCGCTCGCACGTTGTCAACGGAGGCTTTGGCCATTTTATTTCGAGGCTTTCAAATATTCATAGCAAATAATTTAGTTTTAATTAAATTTTTTTAGTTGCCATTTTATTTCTCCCTTTGTTGCACTTTCTCTTCCGGTTTGCTCGCCCATTCGCCGACTTTTTGCTCAATTATAATTTACATTTTAATTTCATAAACTTATCAATTTTCATTCTCCTCTTCTTTCAGGTGAGTCAATCCGAAATTTAATCCACTGTGAGGACGAAATCCCTGCGTTTGATGAGAATAATTAAGGGAAATCTATGGAAATTTTAATTAGATTTTCGCATGAAGAAAATTCTATCCCATTTAATGAATCAAGCCGACAATAACGGTAAACTTTACGACGATTATGTAGCCAGTTGCTAAGGATTTCAGGACACCCGTGGGGCTTTCTTGTCAGCTTAATTGACGAAGGTGACTTGAACTTTAAAGGTCGTTGGATTAGCGGAAGTTGTGGGTTCCCAGCGATCCTTTGGTAGGATCGTCTGACCATCTGCTCAGTGGCTCTGCTCTCAGAATCCGTAAACAAAAATCAGTGAAAGGAAACGCCCACAAATCACCATCGAAGCGGAAGTGAAAAATATCAGCCAGCGCCGGCAAAATGGCGAATTTAATATTTCCGGGCGACTAAACTGCCAGCCAGCCAGCCAACAGCCGCCCAGACGGCCCCCAAGCACCCAAAGGACTCAACGGCCGGGCTACTCGACTCGCCATTCATTCCACAGCCCCCGACGCTCACCTTCTCCTGGGACGGGGCGGGCCCGGCGTCGCCGGTGACCTGCATTTTTGGTCGGAGTGTTCCAGTTTTTTTGTTCCTTGCTTTTGGGGGGAAAGTGGAGGTCGTGCTTTGTTTTTGTGTGTAGCGAACTCCGCGGCGGGCCGGCTCGATTTATGGGCTGGCTGGAATTCCAAGGGTCATTTGGGGAGTCTAGGGAAATTTCGGGATTCTCAAGGACCGCAACTGAGGAGAGGCGAAGGGCGTTCGAGGATTCTGCGCAGCTTTCTTGGGTGGGCAAATGGGATTGGGAGAGAGATTCTTGAAGATTCAACAGAAGTTGAAGTTTTGACCCCTAAAAATCTTTCAATAACTTTCTTTAAATTTGTATTAATCTCAGGGATTTCTGATAGAATTATCGGAATAATCTGGTTCTACCTTCTGTTGGCTTTAAGGGTTTTAAAAATTCAATGAAAGAAGATCTTTCGTGAGAGAAATTTAAGATTATCTTCTGGGAATTTAAAAACCTCCCCAAAGAAGGTTTCCTGGTTTCTTCCTTTCTCCAAGAGTTTCCTGACCAAATTCTATTTCAAATTTCCCTCCTCCCCTGCCAATGAAGGGCACTTGGCCGTCGGCTTGTTGGCGGTTGGCTTGCGGTTTGTTTATCGCTTGAGGTTTGGGAACCGCTGAATCTCCTGTTCGGTTGTTGGAATGCCAAAGGCGGCGGCGGTTCAAATCGCCTGGCCAACTCGGCTCTCCACAAACCTCTCTTCCCCCCCCCCCCTGTCCCCTCCTCAGCCTTAGTGAAGGCCTGGGTAATTGTTGACTGTTCTTTATCGTCCTTCTCGCATTTCGCCGGGAGGAGAAGGCAGAGAATTTGCGCATTTTGCGGCCGAGCAGCCCCCACCACGCCGAGTCCCGCGCGCGTGTGTATGTGTGTGTGTGTGTGTGTGAGTGTGTGTTGCTGACCTGACCCTAAATCACTGCAACAGTTGACCAAAAACCCGCCGACGGCACTGCACCAGCAATCGATTATTAACACGGCCCCGGACTCCGCTGCCGACCGCCTGCTTTGGGCGGGGGAATGGGGCCAGTTGGCGGGGATTCTGGCGTTGTGATTTACGCTGGCCAAGATCCAAAAAAAAGAAACCAACAACAGGGAGAGAAACGAGGGGAGCAAATGCGAGGCTACGTCGGCGGGGGGGCAACGCGGCTGCTCTGCATTTCATCAATTGCCGGCAATTAAAACACGAAAATGCATTTTCCAATAATGCGCAGCACTGCCGGCAGCCACGCCCCCCAACCAACGCCCGCCCAAAATTCTCTCATCAGAGCCAATTTATTGGGCAATCCCTCGATGGCCATCGTCGTGGCCGCAGCCGGGAAACTGTTAGCTCGGCGTTTTCGAGGGTTGCCAGGCAAAATGTTAATTTCCCAGGCTACCCAGAAATGCAGCCGCCGACCGCCGAGGCCCGCTTTGCGGACGGCGCATAAACAACGTGGCAACGGCTGGTCAGCGGCTCGGCTGCTTTTGGCCGGCATTTCTCCCCGAAGGCAATGCGGCTACTGTGATTCCCCCGCCCGCTTCCGGTCCATTGACTTTTGGGTTTGTGATTTTCAACGCGCGCGCGTTTCAAATTCAAATTAATGCTATACAAATCGGGGCTGGGCGGGGTGGAGACCTTTTCGATTTTCGGCAGGGCAGCGGCGGCATATGGAAAATGCCGCTGCCTCTAATTGTTCAATGGCCGTCGGCGAATTGTCCGAATGCTGGAAAACCGGCAAAGGATTTAAGCATTCCAAGGGAAAATTCACATTCCCCGATTATGGAAATTGTTCAAGAAAGAAAAAGAGAACTTTCATTGGTTTCCTTTAAAAAAGGAAGTCTTTATTGGGAATCGATAGAGATAGGATCTCGGGGGGAGTTCCTTTATCTGCCACGTTAATCAAATGAACATAAAGCCTTTCGATGGCGAAGTTTGCCGCTCCGGAGCAACCGCAGCTTCCCTGCCCTGTCGGCGACTTGTAGTGTCCTTTATCGTCCCTCTGTTGCGTTGTAAACAAAATGAAACGCCAGCGCCAGAGCAGCTGACACAGGAAAAACCCGCCCGCTTCTGCTCAAGTGTCCATCTGTCCGCCCGCCTCCTGCGTCTGTCTGGCGTCGCCGCCGCTGCCAAAAGCACCGAAGTCGAAGTTGAAGTCGAACGATTGCAATCGCCGACAACAAAAGACTGTCATAAAATGAGCAGGCGGACAGACGGACGGCAGACCCAAGGAGAATCGACGACGTTGGCGGCAACTCTGGTTTGGCTAATGGTGCAAGCTCATGTGTGGCAGAGCCTCGGCCCCCGCGTGGCTTGGGGGGGAAACACTTAGCTGGGATTTCCGTCGAGAGTCCTGCGAATGTGGCGAGGCGCTGACAATGTCATTTGTTTCCGGCTTGTTAGGCGACGTGCACTTTGCACGTGCCACTGGCAACCCTACACCCGCCCCACTGCCACGCCCACTGACAAACAACCAACAGTTGTTCCTTCGACGGACGGACAGCCAAACAGCCCAGACGACAGTCGGCGGGCAGTGGAGTTCAGTCGAGTTGAGTGCGAATCCTTTTGCCTGCCACTTTGTTGTCGCCGGCGTCTCTCCGTCTGCCCGTCCGTCCGTCTGTCTATTAATGAAATCTAGCGAAACTTTTTCTTCGAAATTTTCACGCTCATGCTGACAATTAAGGCGGTTGGGCGGTGGCGGTGGCGGCAACAAAGCCGCCCAAGCATCCCGAATGAACTTTCTCTTTTTGTTTCCGTTGAGTTTTACTTTCAAATGTGCTGGCCCCGTTGGACAATATATTCCGGAAATAATCAAAGGATATCGGTAAAGTGGATAACACAATTTTCTGCCTGGTCGAATAAGTGGAAAAGCGAAGTTTGAATGACAGGAAATCTTTGAGTTCTTTTTGGGTAAAGGAAAAGTTTTTCCTTGTCTCTATTAAGTGTCCTTAAGCAGCTTTCTGTTTATTAATTTGGTGGGACTTTAAAAGATCTTTTGTGAAATTCTGACTGATGATCTTTAGCGGCCGATCGTTCGGTTGAGATCCTTAAATAGCGATTGACTTATGAATGAGAATAGAATCTTTTGACTGTGAGAGGTTAAGAAAGTTAAAGTTGAAGATCTTTTGTGAAATTCGTCAGCGTTCATTTTCTATATTCCTGATTCTGATTTTTTCTGGATTGCGACTTCTGAAGATCTTCAGCAGCCGCTCTTCGGATCAGATCCTTAGTTACCGATGGTCTTCTTGTCTTTTATAATCTCTTAATTGTTGAAGGGTAAAAGAGTCGCAGTTCTTCGAAGATCTTTTGTAAAATTCCTCAACAATCACTTTCTGGATTTCTAATCCTGTTTTTTACTGGAATGCAACTGAGATCTTGGACGACTGAAGGTCTTTAGCGGCCGCTCATTCGGTTCTGATTCTTACTGATTATCTTCTTGCCCTTGATAATCTTTTGTCTGTGGGAGGGTAAGAGATTTAAAGTTGAAGATATTCTGTAAAATGTCTCAACGGTTATTTTCTGAATTCTTGATCCAGTTTTATTGATTGTCTTGTTTCCCTCTAGAATCTTTTGGCTGTAGGAAGGTAGGAGAGCCAAAGTTGAAGAAATTCCTCAGCGCTCATTCTCTGGATTTCTTATCCTTTCTTTTACTCGAATATAACTGAGATTGTGAACAACTCAATGTCTTCAGCGGCCTCTCGTTCGGTTCTGATTCTTACTGATTATCTTCTTGTCCTTTTTAAACTAAAGAGAGCTGAAGTTGAAGATCGTTCATGAAATTCCTCAGCGCTTAGTTTCTCATTTCCTGATTGTGTTTTTTACTTGAATGCAACTGAGATTTTAAACGACTGAGAGTCTTCAGCGGCCGCTTGTTCGATTAAGATCCTTAAATACGGATTATCTTCTTGTCCTTTTTAATCTTTTGGGTGCGGGAGGCTAAGAAATTGAAGTTTGATAAAGTTTTGGAGTTTCTCTTTTCTTTTTGAAAGACTAACAAAGTTTTGAGGGGATCCGCCTCACGTTTGCCAGGAGTGCGGGGAAAGGACATATTAAAATGCAGGTCATTAAGTGGCCGAGCAGACTGGGCTCCTGTTGTTGTTGTTGTCGGCATATCCTGGCCGTAAAGTGAGGCCATCGTTGTTGTTTGTTTTGCCTTTTTTACGTCTATTGGTTTTTATTGTTATGGGCAAATGTTATAGCCGATTTTCTTGTTGTTGTTGCTTGTCTGCAACGTTGTGGCAACCCTGGCCACCCACCGGCCAGCGCCGTCCGCTTTGGCTGCTTGTTGTTGCCAAAAAATATTTGTAATTTTGTCACGTTTCAACTTTGGCGACGTAATTTAAAAAAACATTAAAAAAACAACAACAACGCATGAGGGAGTGATGAGGATAAGGCAGGAGGTGGGGGAGGACAGCCAGGAAATAATGTTTGTCTGCGATTTGCAATTTTTAGCGTTGCTTTTGTTGTTGCCGCTGCACACAAAATCAAAAGCATTTGAGATGAACATCCCCCGCCCCGTCATGCATGCATGTCGTCTGGCCGCAAGTGAACGTGTCACGTGAGCGTTGCCAGACTGTCCGTCCGTCCGGCGGGCGATGATGCCCACCACATCATGAAAATCACGTTGAGTCCCCCGTGGAGTAAACAGGACCACAAAAACCAAAACAGCCCCCTCCCCCAAAATTTTTTAAACCAAAAAAAAGCAACGAAGAAAAGTTAAATAGTCGGACGATGTGACTGGAAATTTTGATGGCATCTGCCCAACGTCCGCGCCAGGATGTGGGGATGGGGGACTTGTCCTCAAAAATATGTTATTGTTGCTGTCGCTGTCATTCATCCTTTGCTGCCACCCGCCCCGCTCCACCCGAACGTCTAATTAACTTGCAGGAAATTTAGATAAATAAAAAAATAGAAACCAAAACAAAATTCCCCCCAAAAAAAGGACGACGAAAACATGTTAATTGGTGTGGTGATGAGGCAGGGAGGGGGCGATTTTTTATCTCATTAACAGGGTCCGCGGAATTCGAGAAATAAGACGGAAATTTGTGGAGTAGCAAACTGGGAACGGAACTTCCAGAGAGAAAACATAGGAGACAGAGGAGAGGAACCTGCCGTTCCTCAGATCTTTGAGATCCCTTAAAATTTAATTCCCCTCCCTTGTCTTTGATCTTTAATTTTGCATTTTAGGAGAGACAGATCTCTTGAGAATTTCAAATAGTCAACTCGGCCTGCACTTTCTCAGATCTTTGAGATTCCGAACATTTCATTCCTCTCCGTCTTCTTCAGGGAAACAAAGAGGGAGACAGATCACTGGAGAATTTCAATGAGTCAGATCTTTAAAATTCTCATAAATTTCAGCCTTGTTTCTTGTCTTTAAGCTTTGGCAGTAAAAATTTCTTGGTTGCTTTTTTTCGTCGGCCTAACAATGAGTTTCGTAGGTAGGAAGACAAAAAGAGTAGAGAAATATCCATGGAGAATTTTAAATAGTCAACTCGGCCTGTCGTTCTGAAGATCTTTGAGATCCCCCAAAATTGTATTCCCCTCCCTTGTGTTTAATATATAAATTTCAACTTTACTTGGTCGGTAGGAAATCAAAGAGAGAATTCAGATCATTGGACAATTTCCGCCTGCCGTTTCTCATATTCTTGAGATCCATAAAATTTCATTCTTCTTCCGCGTTTTTAATCTTTAGAAGTAAACATTTCTTGCTTGCACTTCACTCGACCTACAAATGAGTTTCGTAGGTAGGAAAACAAAAAGATAAAATTCACTGGAGAAGTTCCGACTCCACCTGCCGTTTTCCAGATCTTTGGGATCCCAACAATTGATTTCCTGTTTCTCTTCCTTGTCTTTAATCTTTTTAAGTAATAATTCCACTTTAAATTTGCACTTTACTCGGCCTTAAAAAGAATTGCGTTTTATTTGTTTTAAATTAAAAAAAAAATCATCTGGTTGAGAAATTCGTGTTATGGTGAAATTCACCCCCTCCTGCAGCGGCTGCCCCTCAGCAGTGGTGGTGGTGGTGATGGTGGTGGTGGTCGTAGGGCGGCGGAGGTCCGTGGTGGTGGTGGTGGTGGCCGTGGTGCGTGTACCCGTGACTGTAGGCGGGTGGCCCGTAGTGGATCGTGGCGCCCCCGTGGTGGGTGTGGGCGTAGTGGGCGTGGTGGTGGTGGTAGTCATGGTGGGCGTGGTGGTGGTGGTGGTGGCCGTGGTGGCCCCCCAGGTGGAGGCCCACATGGAGCCCGAAGTGGTGGCGGTCGTGGTGCGGCGGTGACATTTTCCCAGTGATTTTCTTTTCCGAGCTGATTTCGCGTCGAGTTTTCTCGTCCAACTGTCGAGTTGGCCTCTTGCAGTTGTCGATTTTATTTAGTTGTTCGATTTTATCAGCGGTTTTATCTTATCTTTCTCTGCTCTCTGTTCTTTCTTTTGAGTCACTGTGACTCACTCGCGATAAGGATCCTCTGATTGTCACCGCATTGCCGTTGGTGGAGATTGATTGACTAATCGGCGCGGGGGACTTCCCGGGGTCCGAGTGACGTTTAGGGATTTCTTGGGGCTATCAGCGGAATTCGTAATCGATAATTTGTGGGCGTGGGAAACTTCAAAGTCTTTGTTCCTTTTCTTCTTCTTTTCTGCCTGGTAATTTGTTTGCCGTCGTCATATTTAAACGACTGATCCGCTTATGTTGCACAAATGTTGCGCAAATGTTGCACAAACATAAATCAAAGAGGCGCGCGCGGATGCATAAAAAACCTCCGCACAAAAAGTTGCCCAAGCCACGCCTCCTGCCGCCCCCAGCATCATGACCATGAATAGATGATGGCAGCACACACATGGCTTAGATTTCGCTTGTAACTACCATAAAATCACTGATACTGTCAATGCGGTCCAGACGGTGCCCCCCGCCGCCTCCCCCCTTTTGGAAGGGGTTTCAAGGGTTCGCCGTTGATGGCGCGCGTGCAGTTGAGTTGAGTTGGCGGGGCCAGCGGAGGCGCCACACTCATTGCCGTCATGAATTTCCATGTCCCTGGGCCCCGCCTCCCCGCTGCGATAAAAGAGCAACCAGAAAAGCTGACTCTGCCCGCCGCCGCCTGCTGGACGGATGGACATGGCTGGATCGAAGGATAAAGTCGGTCGGGGCGGCGGCACAGAGAGAGAGATTCATCAATGAATTTATCAGTTTTTATAGGCAATTTATTATTTATTGATGGCGGCAATACGAGAGTGTTCGCCCCTTCCCCCTCCTGACCAAGGGAACTCCATTCATCTCCTCAACGACGGCAGGACTCGGGGATCTGTGGGGAGGGGGCAGCTCGGATTTTCGGTCATTTTTCGGCCACGCCTACCGCCGCTCCCTTTGCCGAGTTCCCTGGACTCGAAATGTGACGCTGGTCGCCTCGCCGGAAAATGGAAAATTCAAGTTGGAAAAATGAAACTGAACTCGAGGCCGGCAACTCCGGCCGACTAACTGGCTGGGGAAATTAAACAGACCAACAAAGGACGAATTAATTTCACTAGGGCGGGGGAAAAGTCCATTTGAAAAGTCGAACAAAATTTAAGAAGGATGTGGCGGCCGTGGAATTGATCTGTAGGAAAAAATCAAACACCGGGCGATGCTTCAATTTCTTGGTTGAAAGAACGATGGTTGAATGAAGGCTGGCTGAAAGTAGTCGACTGAAAGTAGTTGGTTGAAGGTTCCTATTAAAAGAGTGTTGGTTGAAGGTTTCGATGAAAATTTCTGTGATTGAAAGCGCCGATTGAAAGAGTCTTGGTTGAAGGTGTCGATCAAAAGACTGTTGATTAAAAGCGGCGATTGAAAGAGTGTATGTTGATGGTTCCGATGGAAACAGTGTTGGTTGAAGGTTCAGATTGAAAGAGTCTTGGCTGAAGGTGCCAATTGGCAGTGTTGATGGAAAGCGTCGATTGAAAGGGTGTTGGTTGATGGTTCCGATTGAAGGTGCCGATTGAAAAAGAGTTGGTTGAAGGTGCCGATTGAAAGACTGTTGTTTGAAAGCGTCGATTGAAAGAGCGTAGGTTGAAGGTGATGATAGAAATTGCTTTGATTGAAAGCGCCGACTGAAAGATTGTAGTTGATGGTTCCGATTGAAGTAGTATTGGTTGAAGATGCAGATTGAAAGAGTATTGGCTGAAAGCGCTGATTGAACGAGCGTTAGTTGAAGATGCCGATAGAGTTTTCTGTGATTGTGATTCTGCGACGATCGCTAGCAGAAGTAAAACTCAAATTGAATTCAAAATTCCCTCAAAAGTTGGTTGAAAGTTTGGGTCGTCGTTGGTTGAAAAAAGAACCCAACTCAGCTGAAAAGTCTATCTGGCCTATTAAATATAATGGCACTGAAGGTCGTTGTTCTGTCTGCCCGTCCACCTCCCCATTCTTTTGTTGTCCTTCGGGACGCTGTCGCTTAGTCGAGATTGATGAAGCGCACGTACAGTCACCGCGCCAGCCAAAGGAAGTGGCCCGTCTGTGGGGAATCGAAGGTCGATGATTTGTCTGGGGCGCAGAGGGGCGGGGGTGGCTGCAAATTGCTGCAGTTGCCGTCGTCATCGTTGCTGGGCCGCAGCTGCTTATTCCCATTGACGGTTATGAGATCACGTATACGACGCATTGGCCGAGCAAGAAGAGGAAGCAGCTACAAAAACACCAGCATTAGTAGCAAATTTACAGCTGACCATAAATGTGTCCATTTAACGAAATATTCTCGTTTTTTTGCTCTTCTTCTGCGAACAAATTATGCAACAAATTGAAAGGCCATAAAAAATACAAACATAGATTTGTGTGCGTGGTGCAGTTTTTTAAGTAATTTATTATAAATGCGTCTATAAATGAAAATAAATTTTAAAATATGTAAAAAATTCAGGCCAGCTACAAAATTAATAACACAAAAAAATCCCCCCATTGAATGCCCTGAAAAGCAACAAAACCAGCGCAAATAAAAGCCAAAGGGCTGTCGGTTAAATAAATAAAATCTACTCGAAAATTCCCTTTAATCTCAATAACCGACTGCTGTCTACACTTCAAGGACTTATCGGCAGTCCTGAAAAGCAAACTGAATTATTGACCAAATCTTGAGATCAAAAAATCGACCAACATTTCTGGGAATCGGGAGAGGAAACGCTTGGGAATTCCTTCAATTTTCTGTCTATGGAAATCGAATTCTTCCAGCTTACAGATCTGGGAATCGTATCTCTTCCTGGGAGAGGATTTCCTTCACTTTTCTGTCTGTGGAAATCGAATTTTCTGGATTTATTCCTTGGCCTTTTTCAATGTCTTTTAAAATTGCCTACTTTTCGGGGCTCTGCGGATCGCAGCTTAGCTGATGGACTCGTCCTTGTTTTCTTGACTTTCCACAAAAAAAAGAGTCCTTGCCGCGGGTGCGAGCGAGACGACAAATGAAGCCACGCCAGTTTTTGTGGCCACTGCTGCCGCTGCCTGGTACCGTTAATTATGCGACTGAAGGGCTTTTATTTTTTTCGGGCTGCCAACGCCAAAGCCACCAGCCTCCTCTCCCCTCCCCCACTCGCCAGTGAGTGCTGCTCATGGGAGTAAATTATACGCTGTCATGCAAATGCGCAGGGTGGCCGAGAAGAGGCAGGAGCGAGCGGAATGGCAACAGCGAAAGCAGAACGACAAAGCGACGAGTGATGAAATGCGGCGCGGCTGGCCGGGGGTCGGGGGGCGTCGAAGCGCACGGACACATGCATAATTGCATATCCTCCCAAGTGCAGCGGACAGTGCGACACCTCGTCAGTCTCTTAGTCAGTCTGTCGTCTGCCGGTCGGCCAGGTGGTCCTCCGCCGCTCGTCATCCTTTTTTTCGCCTCCGCTCCGGGGACTCATTTGTATGCACCCGAGCGGCCTATTATTTTTAGCGTTGACACGGACAATATAAACACAACGGGAGGAGCTGGCCAGGCATCTCTGAAACTGGTCCTTGATGGCGGGAGAGCGAGAGAAAAACGCCCACCAATCATCCGCAAATATGGCCAAGGGCTGTCACGCCCACTCCGCCCTCAGAAAGCCGGCGATTGCAAATGATTAATTGAGGGCAATCGAAGAAGCAGGGCAAACATTTCTAGCCAAAAATGGCGCGGCCGCTCTCAGAGTTGCCAGATCGATGGCGGCTTTTTAATCTCTTCCGTCTGCTGTGGAGGAGGTGGGGGGGCTGCCGGTAATGCCTTATTGATAAAATTGCCTGGCCTGGCACACACACGCCAACTTATTAATAAACGACAACGAAACGCCCGCCGTTTCGCTTAATGTGCGTGTGTGTGTGTGTGTCGCACTTAAGAGGCCATATAATTAATGCCGAAAGCAATTTAAATGCAAATAGCGCGCTCCCTCACACACACGCGCGCAGGCGGAAGCACTCGCGCCGCCTCCCTCGCACTTGCATATGCAAGCGGAACGCCAGGTGGCGCTGCAGTGTGCGTGCCAGCATAATTATGCTGACGTCACGGCCGCTTCGACTTCCGCCAGACGACGGCAGGTGGAATGACGAAAGTTTCTGTTTTTTGTTTAATTAAATACAAACTATCAAATAGCTTATGCGTCGCCAGTCCCCCGACTCCCGCGCCCCAAAACTTCTATCTCTTAATCATTACGAAGTGCAAAACTGCAAAGTGCTTAACAATTGCGGCTTAATTTGTTTGTCAGCGCGTCGCCCGAGGGGCTGCGGGGGGGGACGACGCGACAAAAACACCACGACGAAGCCAAGCAAGCAAACGAGCGGTGTGGGGGGCGGGGGGATAATGTGACACACGGGAGAAATAAATGCGACAACAGGCCAAAAACTTCACCTCATTTTGTGCAGAGATTTGACAACCCTAAGCCCGGCACCGCCCACACCACAGCAATCATAAATTTCGAGACGAAATTCCCCATAAGCCGCTAATTTTTCTTCTTGCAATTCAAAGTCCAAAGTCCATTCTCCGAAGAACAACAACAGCAACAACTTAACGGTAATTGCCAAATGAGGGCAACAGCGGGCCGAGGCCACTGCAAATGAAGGTGGAATAGACGAAGAGCAACAACAAACCCCCACCCCCTTGCCGTCTACACTGTTGCCGTTTCGCTCACTCTTCGGTGGCAACTGTACTTTATTGTTGTTGCTGGTAAATCTCTTGTGTTGCGGCTTCTTTTGTTGCTGGCGCCGTTGCTGCTGCTGCTGCGGTTCCCTCGTCGTTGTTGTTGTTGTTGCCTTTGAATGATAATGCACTGCCAAGTACTCCGGGCAACAATAAACAACATCCAAGGGCATTAAAACAGAGAGGATAATTTTAACTTAACGCCAAACAACAGTTGGCAGGAGTAGCAGCACAACAGCAAGGACGACGGTCGGATTAACCACCGACTTGAGTTTTTTTATTGACACACGCAGGCAAATTGGCAGGCGTAAATTTCGCCCTGCGCGATCAGCGAGTTGCCAGACAGACAAAAATATCGATAGGCGACTTAATTAAAAGTGTGTACGGGAATTTTTATGGGCTGGCGTGTAAATCGATTTTGATTTATCGTTTAAAATTTAACAATTTATCATTGCCTCGATTTGCAGCAGGGACACTAAAAATTTGCCATTCATTGATGCTACAAAATCACTTAGCATCACTTTTTTCGGGGGGTTAACGTGTCCTTTTCTTTGTCGCTCCTTCGCTGATGCTGGCAGGTTCATTTATCATTTGACTGCTTTTACCGTTACTTCTGCCGCGACCCGGCACTGGGAATAGTGGAGATTGGCAGCTCAGTTTTTGGCGTGAGCGAAATCAAAAACAAGGATACGAATTTTACAGCCTATCCTGTCGAAGTTCGATGTCTGTCGTGTGGTTGGTGGTGGCGGCGGCGAGACAGTGACAAATTTGCCAGAGCCACGGCAATGGCTCATTTTGATTTGTGCTGGTGAATTTTGCTTAAATTTTGCATCCTTTCTTCCTGCAGTCGGCGTGCGATTGGGCGAGAGCGGCGGCAGCATCGGTAGCAGTTCCCTAGCCGCCTCGAATGTGCCATGTCCTCCGGAAATGTTTCGATGCAATAACGGCAAATGCATAACCTCGCATTGGGTATGCAATTACCAAAAGGACTGCGACGACGGCGAAGACGAAATGCAATCCTGTCGTAAGTACACACATCCCTCTCCCATCAACATGAATATTTAATTGCAAATGTCCGGAAAATTCCACAGCACCGCCGGAATGCGAAACTCCACAGCTCAACTGCGGTCAATATGTTTTCAATAAAACGTACTGCATTCCCCCCCACTACCGCTGCGATATGATCGAGGACTGTGCGGACAAATCCGACGAGGCGCAGTGCAGTGAGTACCACAAAAATTCATTATATTTCCCCATTAGCTTTTAAGAACCCCGACCAAGGCAACTCAACCGTTCAAACTAACGGTATTTTGATATATAGTTAATTTTAAGGATCCCAAAACCAACCCCGAATAGGTCTTTGAATATTTTCTGCAGCTGCAAACTTACTTCCATAGACAAACAACAGTGAACCCCTTGAACTAACGGTATCCCAAAGCAAGATTCTTGATATACAAGGAACTTTGAGGAACCCAAAACCGATCTGTAGATTGAAGAGGAATTATAGGTCTTTGAACAAAAGCAGCAAACTTACTTACTTCCCTAGACCAAAGTAACTGAATCCCTTGAACTAAAGGCAAGTTCCCTGATATATAATTAACTTTGGGGAACCCAAATCCGATCTGCAGATTGAAGAGAAACTATAGATCTTTGAATGGGAACACTCTTACTTCCCTCAGCTAGGATAAATCCCGATTCGACTCCCTTACATATCTCTGAATGCGGATAAAGGAGTGATGAGTGAGGCGGGGTTAGCGGTGGTGGTGAGAAAAGGTGCGGGGCCTAGGACCTTCGTCCTATTTAAACGAATTGCTATGCGGCTTTGGCTCTCCTTGCACGCGACATCGTTCAGGTAGAGAGGACTCTCTGTGTGTGTGTGTGTGGGTGCTTGCGGTTCGTTCTCGTTTTCAATGTAAATTTGTTGACTCGGCAAATATTTGTTAGCATCTCTGGGAATTTTCACTGGTCCGCAGGATACCATTTCCTCTCCTTCCCCAAGCCTTATTCGATTCCTGTGCGTGTGTGTGAAGAAGCGCAGGCCAACAATTTGCTTAGCAAAATGTTTACATTTTATTATACCAATTTTATTTATGCAAATTCGGTGGAAATCTCCCTCATCCCTCAATCACACACACACACACACGCAGGCAGGCACGCAAGCTTCACCTTCCCAAGAACAAAGAAGTTGAAAGGGAAAAACGAATAAAAATAGAAAGTTCATCCACAGCGAAGTCGATTTGCTGGGCTATGAACTATTTTATGCGGTTTTCGGGGGAAGGATGCCCATTTGATTTGTCATTTTGGTACAGTTGCTGCAGATTTTTATAGTCTCTTAGGTTTGAAAACAAAATAAGAACTTCAGAAGCAGCTAATAAAGATCCTTTAAGACCCTTTATGGCCCAATCGAAGGCTTGGCCTCTGCGTCCCTCTGCAGCCTTGGGAAAAGCAGAGAAGCAATTCGAAATTCTAATTGTTGTCTTAGTCGAGTGATTTTCTTTCACTTGCAAATTTACCGGGCTTCCTGGAGGATTGCCGTGCTCGTTTCTGCCGCGGGCCCAGCCCGGCAAAGTTCAAGTGCATTCGACTGAGCGAAAACAAGAGAAAGAAAGAGGATTTCAGAGTCTGTTGCTCTGCTCGCAGCTTTTGATTAAAAGTCCTTTTCGTCGTCTCCTTCGCCGTTGCCGTGCAGCCTGCGATTTTCAGCGCAGTCGACGGTGTTTTTTTTTAGTTCGCATTGCAATTTCGTTGGCCATGCGAGCCACTCGCATTTATTGCTTGTTATTTAAGATTTATATATTTAAATATCCGCACCGACTCCTGGCAAGTCTGCTCGGATAGAAGGACAGACGGCGACGAAGGCAACTCACTCAAGAAGTTTTGGCGGGGCGACCAAAACCGTCTGACAGCCAAGATGGCCAATTTGTCGGCAGCCAAGGAGACCCGGACTCGAAAACGGAGTCGCAGACGGACGACAACTTCTTCAACGTCCGCCGGAGCTCCAGGCTGCTCAAGGATGTCTTGGCAGTCTGTCGTCCCGTGGGCTGTCAGCCGACTCGGCTCACGGATTTCTCAGCCCCCGCCAAGTCCTCTCGGCTGGCCTCAAGTTTTCATTGGAAGATCAAGTTTAAATTTCATTTTAATTCAAGGCGACTTGTTGACGCTAAACGGCCAAAGGATAAACCAAATCAAGCACACATATATAGACGTCTATATATATTCCTAGACCTTCTCTCTCTCGCTCTGGTTTCTGTAGACGGCGGGCAATAATTTATCGCACTTAAATGACGACAAAATGTGCGCTCTTATTGCGTTGCCAGCAAATTTATTTTACGGACGTGTCAACGCGTCTCCAAGTCGTCCTCCCCCCTGCCTCGGTTATCCTTTGATGTGTCGCCGTCCAACGGATCGACCGTCCGTCTTCCCGCCCATTTGTCTGGGCAGAAATCGAGGCAAGTCTCTCTGCGTGGGTTACGCATGTGAAATTCCGCCCCGCCTCCCATTCAGAGAAGGTTGAAGGGCAGCCCGGCAGCCTGGCAGCCCGTTTGTTTGTTTTGCTTAATTTATGGCGCATAAATATTAGAGGAAAGCTTATTTCAACTATTTAATTACGTCAGGTGTGTTTGCTGCGAGCTCATCGCTCCCTTTTCCCTCCTTAGCGCTCCCGCTCCCCAGCTGTCTATCCGACATCCTGCATTAAGGCAGCTGAAAGGGTTCTCGGTGGGCAGCAAATCAGTCTGCCATTTAAACCGACAATAGGCAAGAATATACCCTTCGGCTCAGGGTTGCATTTCCGCGACCTTGCACTCCTTCCGTTTTGTAGACGAAGCATAATTAAAAACAAGTAAGGAAGTAACAGTCGAGCCAGCCCGACTGTGATATACCCTGTACCTGGGGCTTGGAATCAAAATAA
>JBAMCP010000275.1:0-67430 GCA_037075105.1 Lissocephala sabroskyi
GCTGTCTTACTCATCGACCAGCCCTCGTTAAATTCAAATAGCCTTTGCTCGAAATGAAAGCGAAAAACCACAAAAGAAAGAGCAGCAGCTGAGAATCTCGACTTATGCAATGGAAAAAGTTGCACGAAGGGCCCAGGCCCAGACTCAACCATCAGCCAAGTTTTAATTGAAAGCCCAACGATAGTCATCTCCACTTTAATGGCTACTTAGTTCTTTGAAAGCTGCTGAGGCTGGGCTTGGCCAGCAGCAGCTGCCCTTTTTGCGCACTTCCATGGAATTCCCCGCTAAATATTTTTACTTATGACACTTCTGACCCCAATTGGCTGGCGGCCGGCAGCCCAAAAAATGTGACCAGCTCTCCCTCACACCTACTCACTCGCTTGAAAGCAAACACCAGCGCTCCGCCCCAACGTTCCTAGCCCCCAACGAGGCTGCCCAACCCTTTCGGTAGCATCTTCAAAATTGACACCTCGTTAAAAGTTTCACTTTCATTTCGCGGGGGCCGCCGGTCTACCGCCAATTCCGGGTGGCTCTTTCGCCTGTCATGTTTACAAGACGCCGCGGCCGGGCTGCGCCTGAGTAATTTTCTATTAATGAAAGTGTTGGCCGCGATAATGCGGTCGGTCTGGTGACGTCAATGAAGTGCAACGGGCGACACGTTGTGATCAGGTGGCCGGCCAGTGGGCGTGGGAATGTGGGACCGCCGAGCTGCGGGGGGTTCAATGTTCTATGGCTGCTGGCTGGCTGGGCTCATTAATATTTCGAGCGGCAGCTCAAAAGTGAAATTGTCGCATACCTCGAGTAAGCAGTCAACGGAAAAAGCAATCACTGCCACGCCGGAATACCGGACTAAACATAATTTATCTATGAATATTGCAGCTGCCCTCCCCTCGATGCCGGTGGCTCGTCCGGCTGCCGGCGATTTTTCGGTAGAAAGCGAAGTTGCGCTGCTCGGCGGGCTGCTGGCTGATGTTGTTATTTTTTGAGCACGCACGTAAGTCGTCGCATTTTTTATCTGGCGCCGTTTCAATCGTTAAGATTCGAGGGGCGTGCGGCCCCTCCCAGAGCCCGGAATGGTGGCGCATTCGGCTGAATATTTTTATTCTATTTCAATTTCGGTATTAAAAATTAGCGCTTACTTAAAACCTAACACACACATTTAGCTTGTTTGTTGTTCTTGTTTAGTGAATAATTAAACTAGACGATATTCAGACAGTTTTTCCATTAAAGCGGCCTTGGGTTCTTTGGTTGCGTCTCGCGTGATCTTCCGTCTCAAATGCAAATCGGGGGAGGGGCACTTTAAATGCTCTTGGCCGCCTGCGAGGCACCGGTTTCTTTCGCCGGCTTCCAGCCATTGTAGGCCAGGTCAAGGTCGCGCCCCCAGCCCGAGTGGCTGCCCGAGGAGACAACGACCTCGTGCGAGCTCTCCTTGCCGCCGCCGCCGCTCAGCAGTTTCTTGATGCCGATGATCGAGGCCAGGACCAGAGCCAGCTTAGAGACAATCAGAGCCTTGCCGGCCAGCATGGCCAAGGCTCCGTAGGCTATGGGCACCAGGGTGCCGCCAAGCAGCAGCGGAATCATAATCATGGCCCCGTGGCCCTTCTTCTCCTTCTTCTTGCGGCCCTCCACCGAGTTGCCGTTGTAGCCGCTGTCCGAGTCGCGCATGTCGGGGAATTTAATCTGTGTTAGGAAACGAAATACTTAGTCTTTTGATTGCGGGTCCTCTGGCTTGCACTTACCTGCAGCGTGTGGTCCTGAAGAAAGTTACTCAGCCGCTTGAGAATCATGCTGTTGAGCACCTGCTCCTTGGCGTCTGAGCCGCGTGGCAGCACTGCCTCGATGTCCTGCTCTGCGATGGGCGGCAGCTTGGCCCGCTTCTGCTCGTTGGCCTCACTGCTCACGAACTGCACGCCCTCGTACAACTGCACCGCCTTCGCCGAGCGGAACACCTTCTCCATGCCGGTCAGCAGCTTGACCTTCAGACAGACGGACAACTGCTGCTGCTGCCCTGTGCACTGCTGGTAGATGCGGTAGACTAGTCCCATGTCTTTCCAGAAGCCCGACGAGCCCGGTGTGGGGCTCTGCGTTGACTGCTGCGGCGGTTGTTGCGGCTTGGCGTCTACGCTGTTCAGGTGCTGCTGGCTGACAACGGCGCTGCGGGCGCTGGAGGCAGGCAGCCAGCAGAAAACGATTAGCAGCACGGCCGCGTGCCACACGTACTTCATCATAACGGCGTCTGTGTGGGTGTGTGTAGGTAGAAGAAACTTGGGCAGATCCTTGGGTTATCCTTCTGCACTCACCGCCTCGTTTTGTTCGACCGACTGGGTGGTGGCAAGCAATTCGTATGCATTTTATACCGGGCCCGGTCGTTCTCCTGCTGCATTTCGGCTAATTGCCAGCGAATGCATGTCGGGCGGCAGCTGAAATTGAAAAAAACGCAAAGTTTGTTGTAGTCTAAAAATCACGCCAATTAGCCGCAGCCACTCGGCCGGCGATGCTGCGCGCTTTCATCTTCCAAAGCCGCCTGAGTCGCGTCCTCTCCCAGCGGTTTTCGTTTGTAATTACCTCAGCCCGTTCTAAGCTATTGGGTTTTCGGTGCGAACAGCGCCTAAATTCATGTAAAAACGCTCTGGCGAGCGTGCGTGACTGAGGCGGCTCCGCTGCGGCTGCGCGGCGGCTCGCTTAGTAGACCGCAACCGAGGGGCTGCCTGGGGTTTTTTTCAAGATTCACTGTCATGGAAGCTGTTTGCTGCCACCGATCAACTTTTCATTTTAAGCCGGCCCCCATCGCAAAACTTGCCTACTCTTAGGGGCTCCGCTTCAGCCTGACTTGGCCTACCTATCGGCGCGTCGCTCAAAAAGTTGGCCACAGCCAAGACTCAAACTAACTCAACGAAGAAAGCTTTCACTGACTTTCTTCTGGCTGATGGCCCGGCCCGGCATGGCCCGGCCCACAGGTGCTAATGGCTAGGGAATTGTAAACGATCGCTTTGCGGTTTTGTTGTTCAGTACCGTCAGCCGCCCTTCTGTCGATAGCCAACCGCTACAAATCAATTACCCACTGTGACTTCTGATGGAGCTGCTAACGGCCAAGCGTTAATTTGAATGGCTAGCCAAGCGGCCATGGCCGTCACGTGGCAGGTGCAATGAGCCGGAGCCAAAACAAAGCGGCCGACACTTAATTAACTTTCAATTAGGCAATTAACGGGCATAAATGCGCCCGATCCAGCTATGAAAAATGCCCCACAATTTTAATGCTCCATGAGCAGAGCGGACCATAAATTGTGCGTGTTTCCAACCAAATAATTGAAGAGTGCGCCGCGCGCTGCCGTGGGGGACTGTGGGAAAACCCGTTCGAGTGAAAAATTATAACAGCAATAGCACAAAGACTGGCCGGGCAATGCTTGAAGCAAACGCTTAATTACCCGGCCCAGCGACCGGGGGAGTGGGCCGATTTGTCGAAAGTGCAGGCCGCCCGGCAGGCAAGGCCGACGGAGACGGAAGATCGACCGGGCTGAGTGTTCTGCTGACACAGATTTTAGCCAAAACTCGTTTTCGTTTAGCCAACATTCTGAGCCGAGCCTGCTACGCCCTTGCCGGTCCCGGGCTGATCGTTGACAGTGAAATTACTTTAAATTGGGCGGCCGCCGCCTCAAGAGGGGCTGCCGGCTCTTATGAATTATTGCGGATTTTGTGGGTTCGAGTTCGCCTTCTGCTTGCACCAGATTGTTGCACGAAATCTTTTTGCTGCTTGGCATTTCTCTTATTCACACACACACTCGCCATATAGCGGCACTTTGTGGCCACATTGAACGGTACTGCGTTCCAAATCTTCGTCAGTCGCTTTGGTCATTGCGTCGACTTCGATTTGCCCGACTGGTAGAGGGGGACGATAATTTGCATAAGCCAAAAAAAAGAAAACTCAAGCCGCCCCATCGAAGCTGCTGATCAGCCGTCGGCCATTCTGTGTCACACACTTGCCCAGTTTCGAGCAGAGCGACATTGGGCACATTTTGTATGATGCCATTAGAGTTGGGCCTGCTCGCTGTTAACACTAATTGCCATTATTTGGTCGTTTGTTTTGGCCAGTCGTCTTCCGCCGGCCCGCCTCTCACTGGGCCAATTACTGACCGCCGCCATGTGCTGCCCTTTTGGCTTTCCACTCGGCCAAATGATAGAGGTGGCTCGGTTGTTTTCTTTTATTGCATTCGCTTGCAGGCAGTGGAGTTGCTCAGGTTGTTCTGTTTACTTTCACTGTCCGTCGCTGACCAAAAGCCGACAGCGGAAGCCATTGTTGCGCACGCTTTTTCTGCCACATTTGAATGTTTCGTGAGCAGGTTCCCCCAGCCAGCACACCTGTCCCGGCTGTCTGTCGGTCGGTTCGTCTGTCCGATGAGCAGCTCATAATTATTTACACCTATTAATGGGTTGTCTTCAAGATTCGCTCAGGCATTTGGGTCGCAAATCAATTTCACTTGAAATGAAAGCACTTCTCGCCAAAGATGGACTTGTCACCGCCGCCAGCACCGGCAACAATGGCCCGCAGCCAGTCAGCGAATTCGGCCGGCCCCCATTATGCATAAGGCCAACGAAAATTGATTTCATTTCAGCCATCTCGCAGCGGCCGTGGGGCCGATGATGATCAGAGCCGGCGATTCGCTTTCACCCAACCGCCCCGAGAGGCCAGCGCCAAAGAAGCAGAGAGGCCTTCGGTGTACCATAAATTGTATTTTATTTCCAGTTTTCATTGATTTTTTTTGGGTTTATTAATCTTTCTCGATTCTTCTTCGTTTAAGCTTATTTTTTTCTTTTTTTTTTCATTTTCTTCATTTTTAATGACATGCATAAATGACAGAGAAAATTTCGAAATTTACATTCCTTGTGTGCGTGAGTCTGTGTTTGTGTGATTTGCCCAAATCTGCAGCTTGTGAAAGCGCCGAGCCCGCAGTCTACAACGGATTCTTCTTCAGTTTACAATATTCACAAAAAAAAAATGCCCGATGCTTGAATGGTGCCCAGCCCGCGTCTTCGCATCTGGGCGATTAACGGGGATTTTTAAAAATATCATTTAAAAATGCGTTAAGTTCAGTAGTCTTGAGACGCGTTTGCGGCCGGCCAATCGGGCCCACCGACGCTTGTGTATTTTACAGTACAGTACATAAATTAATACAAACAAAAAGCATTACAGTGAACTATTGGTACAAATACAACGAAAAAAAATTAAGTATTTCGAGGAGATTGTTGTGTAGTCTAAGGTGCGTTTGATTTCGAAAGTAGAGCGCTAGAAAGCGACAGGTAGAGGAGGGCAGGCCAGTCGCAGATGAGGGTGCACAAAATGAAATGGGAAAGTTGAAGAGTTGAAAGAGCGCGCCAAATTGCGGCAGAATATGAAACACAGTTGACGAAAGCTATGGCAAGTTATGGCATTAACTATAACTCGGTTACAAAGATGAAAGACAGGAAGAGCGAGATAGAGAGAGAGAGATACAGATTGAAAGTGATAGTTGAGTGAAGTTAAAGCTAGAATAGAGTAGGTGAGTGGATGAGTAGTAGGCTTGCCTGCTGGCTTCGTAGTAGACTAGAATTGCATGTGAAGTTTAGAATAGACGTAGAGTCGAGCGTAAGAGTAGAGTAAATGTAAAGATTTGTACGTTGGAAGCGGCAGCCCGCTTCTGTTTGGCATAGTCTGATAGCTGCGAGAGTTGAGATGAGCAGAACGATAGAAAATGAAACGATAGATTTAGAATGAAAGAGCTAAAGATTAAGAGCATGAGTCAGTAGAATGATAGCATATGAAGAGAAAGAAAGGGGGAGAAAGAGTGCATCATGAGTTGTAGACAAGCAGATAGAGAGACAGTTGGACAGATGTACAGTTGTGTAGAGTGAGGAAGAGAAAAAGGGTGAGTGTGCTGGGGCTTACACTTAAGGCAACTCCTCTGCCTAGGCTTATGAGTATTCGAAACGTTGTCCTTTCTGAATGCGTTTGCGTTTAGGTACCGACTTCAAGGCTCGCTCGCTGGCTGGCGCTCGGGGCGTGCTCTCTTGGGTTCTTTAACTGCTAAGCTAACTCTAATTGGTGCGACAACTAACTGCTGCTGCGCTGCTGCTTCTGCTGGTGCTGCTCGGCTGCTTACAAACTCATCTGCTGTCTTCTTCGGGGGCTACTCTGTCGTGAAAATCTTAATTCGCTTTCATGTTCATTACTTTTTAAAATTGACATTAAATTTGTTTTCTTTGTTCTTTTCTCGAAGTTTGTGTGATGTTGTGTGTGTTGAGAAATAAATAAAAATAAATTAAATTAATAAATTAATTAAAACGAACGATAAATAAAATTGTTCTCTTCAAGAGTCTGTCAGATCGTCTGGCCACCGCGGGCCATGCTGCCCAGGGTCGCCGCGACGATGCCGGTTGAGTGTGGATGTGAGTGGCTGCGGTTGTTGGCTTGACTGTTTGTTGACAACTTAGGCCTGAGGCTTCTGGGCTCCATAGGCCAAGTCCTGGGCATCGATGGAGCGTCCCCAGCCGCCGTGTCCAGAGCTTCCATAGGAGGCCGAGGAGCCCGCGTCGGCGCTGTAGCCGCTGCCGTACGAGTCGTGGCTGACCGAGTGGCTGGAGCTGTGATGGGGATGGGCGACCACCTCGTAGGTGACGTGCTTCTCCTGCGACAGCAGCTTCTTCAGGCCAATGACGGCGGAGAGGACCAGCGCGATTTTACCGATGAGCAGAGCCTTACCAGCGATCAAGGCAATGGCGCCCAACAGCAGGGGCAACAAAGCGGCGGCCTTGAGGGCGACCAGGGCCAGGATGGGTCCCAAGATCTTGGCGGCCTTCTTCTTCTTGCCACGGCTCTCCTCGGGGGCATTGGGATCGTTGGAGCCGAACAGAGACTCAGAGGCGTCCTCCAGAGCACGGCCAGTCGAGCTGACAGCCTGGACAATGTCGGCACCTTTGAGTTCCACCTTAATGGTGTGCGAGTTGAGGAAGCTGGAGATGCGGTTGAGGGCCAGCGATTCGAACGACTCGTCGCCGCTGATCGAGCGCGCGGCCTCCTGGGCGGGAGCGTCGGGCGAACGGACCACGGTCACGCCCTCGGTCAGGGCAAACTGGTCCCGGGCGCCGAGCACCTTGTCCACGAAGTTGAAGAGCTTGTACTTCACACACGACACGGAGTCCTTGCGCAGGCAATCGCTGTAGATGCTATCCATAATGTCGTTGTCGGCTCCGACTGCGTTGCGGGCATGGCCGCGCGTCTCCTCGGCTGGCAGCGCCGCGGCCAGTGTGACCAGACACAAGACACCGAAAATAACTTTTTTGTTTGACATTTTTGGGCACTTTGGGTTTGCTTGAGAGTCCTTAAGACCTGAACACTTTCTGGTTATTTGGTTTCGAAAAAACTTCTCTCTGTTCTTGGCACCGCACGCCGGACGCACTTTCTCTTTTGGCTTTTCTTTGTTTTTGTTTTTTTTTTTGTTTTTTTTATTTTTATTGCCGCACAACCACTGACTGGCGCTCTCGCTCTGCTGGGCAGCTGTGTTGCTTCGACGACTAAGGATGAAATGATACAATTTTCCAATGGAGCCGAGAATTTATATAGCGGCATGCTCACTGTCGATCGCCGCAGTCGTCGGCTGCAGCGGCAGCGCCGACGAAAGCATTTCGACTTGGCCGCAAAACAAGTCGGGCAAGTTTCTCGCCTAAGTCTTTCGTTTGCCAGCGCTGGCGACGACAGCGACTGCGGCAGCGGCAGCGGACAACCGTAATGCGCGGTCGCTCGGCTACGTTACTGTAATTTGTTTACTTGCCACTGCCACGGCCACTGCCACTGTCGCTGCTGCTGCCGCAAACACATGTAAGCCATGTGCTGCCTGTCTTGAGCCCACCGGCCGCCCTGCGACCCTTTGTTGGCGGCTGCTTTCGCTCGCCCGCCAGCCGCTCTAGTGGCAGCGGGGCAAGTTCATATAACATTGTCAACATGCCCCACAGTCAAGTGTATGTGTGTGTGTGTGCACCTGTTGCCACAGTTTCTAATAATTTTGATGTGACCATAAAGCGTTCGCCTGCGCTGAGTCTGACTTCGTGCAAGTGTGGGAACAAAAAACCGCCGCTCTGATTTCCGCCGCCGCAGCCGCTTTTACTATGAAATCCGAATTTAATTGGTCTTTTTTTGGTCCGTCGAGGGGTGTGAATGGGGAGGGGGATTGAAATTGAAATGATTTGTGAGCGTGGCCGGGCAGGTGGGCCAGAAGTAAAAGCATTTCCCTTTCTAGCCATTGAAAGTTGAGCGGCGGCCTTTCCACCGTTCTCCTGGCCAAGTGCAGTGCCCCAAAGGCTTGCCAATTTCTTCTGGCCAGCAGGTGCGTGCGGTGGCCACTCAGCCTTCCCATTTGTCACTGTCACCGGCGTCGTCATCGTCAGGTTGGTCACGTTGTTGTCAACTGTCCCCAAAAGCCGAACTCGAACTCATCTGGCATTAGAATCGAGGAATTCGTTGGTTACATAAAATCAAAGCCACAAATCGAAATCGTATGCACGGCGGCGCGAGTTCCAGTTTCGAGGCTGGCCCAACCACCGGCCATAAAAACAATATAACCCCATTCTTCGGTTCTGCCGCCGTTGCTGCCGTTGGGGTTGCCGATGTCTCTTTGGGAAAAGGGAAAGTTGCGACACATCTCCGAAGTATGCGGCTGCGGCCCCAAAACCCATCTCATTATGCTCATTTATAAGCTCGATCTGTGCCCTTTGCTGTCGCCGCCCTGCGCTGACCAGAGGGCGATGCAAATTCCAAGCCAAGGCAAATAGATGGGCGGGCGGGCGTGTCTCGGACTGCAGAAAGTCAATTAGCAAACACAGTAGTCGCTAGGGGCCGGCCGCTTGTGCCATCTGCATTTGCTGTCCAAGTAAAAGTGCGCAAATAGACAGTCGCTGAGTCGGTGAGAGGACTCAGATGAAAGTCATGATCGTCGCCCTCTCGTTTGTCAAAGCCCAGCCTGTCAAGCGGCCAAGCGGCGAGAGTTTAGCCCCAAGGATGCGCCCGACCCGACCCGACATTGAGCCGCGTCGTCTTTTAATTATGCGCGGGCATGAAAGTGTTGAAAATGGCTAATTAAAGTGTTATGAATGTGTGAAAATCCAATAAAACCGAGTCTATTGAATTGGCCGGCTGCTGGTGTGAAAACGCTTTTCCAGATCAGCCGCCGCAGCTCCGCTCAGTGAAAGCGAATTTCATGCATAAAAATGAACCCAGCAGAAGCTCTTACAGCCGGGAGCAGCGTCTGGAGCGGAACGACCCCACTTGAGGTGGCCGGGGCACGCATTGCGTGCCCCACCAGGACGTGGAAGCTGGGCGATCGGCATTGAGATCGAAGTCGGCGAGATGCAGATGCCAACGTCGAATGCTGAATTATTTGACATTTAATTAACTTTTGTTGCTCCTGCTGTTGTTGCTGTTGTTGTGCAGAAAAATGAGAAACGGCACTTTCACTGAGGCAGCCCGCGCGGCAACCTCCGTCCACTCGGCCCCTGCCCCCGCCACCGGCGCTGCTGCATTGGGCGAGGCCCGCTGCGTTGCCTGGCCTGCCTGCCTGCTTCTTGTTCTTTTGTTGTTTCGCTGCCCCAACAGGTTTACATTTTGCCAAAATCGTTGCCAATTCGCTGGCCGACTGCCGTTGTTGTTGCAAGTTTCGCTTGCTCTTCAGATGAAAATTAAAAGTAAAATTCATAACAGTTCAACGAGTTTCGGCTGCCATAAAAGCCGTGCAAAAGCAACCGCACAGACCAGTACAAATTTCGGTATACTCTGCAAGCTGAAAGGGTATATTGGCAGGAATGGGAAGTCAGGAGAAACAGAATTTGCCAGCCGACTTCACCACCACAGGTTCTCTTAAGGAAACTTTATTATCTTCAGCCTCTAACACAGTTCTTTGATTTGAAATGAAACGGCTTTTTTTATGCCCGGTTGGGGGCATTTTGCTGAGTGCATTTGGCCGTCGGCAATGCCCCACTTCCGCGCTTGTTGTAAGCTGCTGGTGATGGCGAGGCTGCTGCCTTGGCCATTTCGCGGTTGCAGTCGGCAAAAAAAAGAAAGTTCAACGTTAATTTTCCTTTTTTGTACAACATTCACTGATTACCCCTGCCGGTGCCCCTGTGTCGATGCCCCCGCCGTGCCAACCACTCCCAGCCAACTTGCCAACTTCAAAATGTAAACTAACAAACTGCATGAATGAATGAGTGAACAAGCGAGTGACTGAGTGACCGCCAGGGCGAGTGGGTGTCGTCGAGTGCCCCGTCGGTTGCTCTTTCTTCGTCATAACGAACATGGCCATGATGACAGCTGAGAGCAGCGTTGCCAAATGGGGTGGCCGCCTGTTTACGAGTGAAAAGCCAAACAAAACGACAGTCGGCAATCCCAGTTACCGCCATCAAAGCTTGATGGCTTTATTTGCCTCCCGCTGCCCGCCGACCATCTGCACCACCCACTCGCCTAATTAGATGCCTTTGAGCAGCCGTGGGTGGTCATTAGACCCGCCCACCCACACACACACGCACACACACAGTGACTATCAATTAGCCAGCTCCACTTTTGTAACCGTTTGTGGGGGGGCTGCTCGATTAGCAAGCGATCTCGAGGGCTCCGCAGACTCGAATTATGAATGCACGATTCCGCGGAGCGTCACTTTCACTTTTGCAGTGGAAAGCCCTGCCAAGAAGCGGCGAGTCCGAGACCAAATCGAATTCGTCCCCTCCGAAAAATTATCTAATTCCCCGAAACGCAATAAACACGAAATTTACAGCTAACTGGTCGGCGGCGTTGCCAAATCGCCCGTTTGATAATATGCGCAGAGACGCATTGGCCGCCATGTGTGCGTGTGTGTGTGAGTCGGTTTTTTATGTAATTTGCGGCGGCCGGTCCAGTATCAATCGACTAACGGTAACCGCACAACAACAGCAACGGCAACGCCGGTGCGACAACGACAGCCGAAGACGGAGCCGGCGTTGATCAAATTAAATATTGAATAATTGATTCAACATGCAATGGCATCACCGCCCGCCGGACAGACGCACAGTCGGACAGACGGACGGCGGGCGACACAAGTGTAAACAAATTATGGCGCAACACAAGAAAAGTAACACTTTTAATGTTATATAATTTATGAAAAACTTTATGGCCATCAACTGCAGTTAAGAGTTGAAAACAAAATAAAAATTTCAATTTACACGCAAAAAAAAGGCACCAAGGTGGCCCAGACGGCAGGGGCGGCGGCGGCGGAGGAGCTGGCGAGGGCGGGGCCCGACAAACCGCTTTCTTTCGAAAGAGAAAGGGTTTCGAAACTTGCCGAAATTGCAGTTTTTATGGCAGACTCCGTCCAGCCGCCGCGGTCAGCTAATGGTCAGCCGGGTGGCCGGCCGGGCGGCCCTTTCGCTTTTTCGGGAGGACAACGCTTCCGCCAGCCGGCGGCTGGCCGCTTTCACGGGCGGGTCGCCTGTGCTCCCCATTTTGTCATAAATAAAGCTGCGTTCGGTTTCACCCGTTCCTCCGGATGCTGCACATTCCTGGAGGTGAAATTTTGTTTTGTTTATCGCCTCGTAATTCGTTCGCTGGTTGGTTCTGATGCTGGGAGAGCGGCTTAATTACACACACAAGATGATGGCCTGGGATCGACTTAAATGCGGACTGTTAATTAAATTATGTTTAAATGCAATAAACACAAAAAAGACACAACCGACCGAAGTGGGGACGGTCGGCTGGCAATGGGCAAATAAAAGCACAGTATGTTTGCCTCAAGTGTGTGCGCGTTTTCAACTTTCTTCTTGGCTTTCAAAATTAAGCAAACTTCAAATGGAATTACACTTTTCAACCGACCAACCGTCCAACTGAGCCGCTCCAATCACCGCCACATTAAGTCCGCTCAACGCCAATCAAACTCAAAGGGGCGCGATCGCTGCCACCATCTGAGGCATAACGAGCCAAGTTAACCGATTGATAAAACGGTGTTTCCGGTCGGCCCTGCTCCAGTGCCCACCCCCCGGCAGACGCTGGGATTTGGAGCAAGCAACTGGAACATTTCGTTCTCTCTTCTTTTCACGCCAGATGAGCTATTAAAATTTAATATGCCCATGAAATAAAAAGATTTTCTACCAAACATTGGGATACACTGACCAGCCAGTCAAAGCAAATCTTCGTTACTTTATTGCCAAGGTTAGGGAATCTCATTTAATATAATTAAGGAAACTTTCGAAATTCATATCAATTAACTTTATTTCGGGGAACAAGGAAACTGGATCAAAATACAATTTCATCGGCTGTTTAGTATTCTTCAAACTCTGAAAAGACAGAAATATTAAAATACAATATAATAATAATTTATTTGTAGTTAGAAGGATTTCTGGGAAACACAAATATTGTAGCCAGAGCCAAAAAGATCGTCAGGACTGTGTCGGACTGTGTAAGCTTTCTCAGTCTAAGTCAGTACACAGTTTTATCAAACTATGATATTAATTCGCAACGTATAAATCCAAAGTTATCCAAAGTTATGACACTCAAGGGAACTACATCTCTAAACTTTAAAAACACAAACAAATTTATTCCTCTGCGGGTCTCTATAGGACAATTAACTAAAATCGTTATAATTCTCGTTAGAACAATTGAAAGCGGTAATACGACATAATGCAGCTTTGCTTCGGAAGTGGTATACATCTGTATGTAGAATAAAATGACAAGAACATTAACATCATATATAATTTAATATAATTTAACGTCTGTTTCCAGCTTTGGCCTTTGATGGATGGATGGATTATATATTGAATTGGGTATGATTTGATCCGACCCAAAATATTATAAATATAACTTTAAAAATCCCTTAATTTAAAAAATGGAGTTTTTATTATGTGGTCTTCATCTAATTTAAGAATGTGGTAGAATTTACTCTTTTTAAATCCAAAATCCTGCCCACCTTTAAAATTCTAAACGGTTATACCCTTTACCACCATAAGGGTACAATTTTATTTTTGCCATCAGATCCCACGTACTCGTATTTTTATTTTAATTTGCTCCGCCCATCCTTAGGAGCTTGGAATTGTACGTCCTTTTTTTATGGATTTTGGTTTCATGTTGAAAGAAATGTGATTTTAAATACTCCTTCTTCTTTTTACTTTAAGGGTATGTTTCTCTTCAATGCCTAGGAATTTGTATTGTACTCCATCTGCACTTTACCGAATGTATAAGTAAAATTTAAGCAGCCACGGCTTCAAGCAATAACGTTTGAAGCGTCTCTGTAGGAGGCAAGGACTACGGTCGATGCTTGTTGAAGTTTGTATCGAAAAGGACAATCAACAAATTGCACCCCCAGGAGATATTCGGTATGGTCGGAGATTCCTTCGGTCTACAGGAAAGTTGGATGCTGTCCCCTCGCCTCCTTCCCTGCTGCGGTTTAAGCTGGCAAGTAATTCCAGTCTGGCTAATGGACACACTCGCTCCACTCGCTGCGCCCAGACACTTGCACACTTGCGGAGAACATGCACACGCACCCAGTGAAGCGCATCGTGTAGTGGAATTTCGATGTATGCAAATTTGCATTTTACTCGTCGACTGGAATGACGACGGTACGTGTGTGTGGGGCAATGTTAGACCGCCGACTGTTTGCCAAATGAAAGTACTGAGTGTCCGCAAGAGTGTTGGGCGGGGCGGGGAGCCGGTAAGCGGCCGGTAAATGTCCATTTTTGAGTGGGGGCCCCCCAAACAAGTGTCAATGTCCAGGCAGCACTTTTAGCCGCTTCGAGTGCCGCACTTGATGGCTTTTCGTCACGATTGTGCGGCTCAAGTTGATGGCGATGACAATGGCCATGAAGACGTACAGCCAGCCGGCCGCCAAGCCACCACGCCAGACCAGCGATCCGGCAAGCTGGCAATAATGAAGTGTACACGGTTTTTGACAGGAGTCCGCCGTCATCTCAGCGATTCCACGCCAATTGGCAAGTCGCAGTCGCGGCCGCAGCCTCAGTGAAAGTTTTTGCAGCCGTCCGTGTGAAACACCCAGAAGACGGATGGCGGACCGGCGGACTGGGTACACAGAAGAGGCTCAAAGCATATGTAAAATCCACAAATTCGTGTGTGTTCACAGTTCGGATGTGCGAATTGAATTTGCATTCGCCGCAGTCTCAGTGGAAACACCCAGACCTCGAGACAAGCGGCGCGCGGCTGCCGTCCATTAGAGTGGCTGGGATGCCAATGCCAATGCCAATGAATTGGCCATAAAAAATTTCATCTCTCGACTGTTTACTTGTGGGCCGCCAATGCTCGATGCTTAGTGTTTGATGGGAGGGCAATTAGCCGTCGGTGAAATGTGGGCAATCCGCGGATCCTGGCGGTCTGTCACATTCCTCATTTGGCGAACGGAAATGCAAAAACTTTGCAGCGACAGTTTGTAATTTGAGACCAAAGGCGAGTCGACGCGGGGGCGCCGGTGCCAGGCACTTGTCATAAATCAAAACGGACAGCGAATGCCAGCTGGTCATCCCGAGGAAAGTGGTTCTATCAAGGCCCCAAGATTGATGGGCCTGTGGTGAACCCGGGGACCTCATTTCGAAATCAATTCCAGCTGCAGCTGCTGGCCGAAAGTTGTTGGCCGGCCAAAGGATAATTCCAATCGGCCTCTTTCGCCACGGCCACGGCATCCTTTGGCCGGCCGACAGCGCGTTACAAAAGCTTCCACGAGTAACTGTAAACCGTCGAGAAAGTGAAACTTTTTAATCTTTTCGATTTATTTTGCGCCCCAAACACACACGCACATACAAACTGGGCGATCGAACCGAAAACCCGATCGGTGTCCAGCGATGTAACTGAATGAGTGCGAGGCTGGCAGACCGCTGGCCGGCCGCTGCTTCTGTTTTATCTGAGCTCGCAGATCGAATCCAAAACGGATATGGGCAGCATTAAGTAAACAAGCTGCCCCCCGCCTCGGCCCCTTCTTCGAAGTCGAGCGGAGCGAACTCGTCACTTTCTTCTCGCTGTCAGGCGACCAGCCACCAGCAGGGATCCCAGCTGGAAACTGAAAACGAGTCACCCGCCGCCGGCCAGCCAAACATGAGATAGATACCCATCCAAATATTCGTATGTGTCCAAAGCATGACAGGCAGAAAAGTCCACCGAGGTTGGGTCTTTGTGCGCGTGCCCGACGATCACAGTTTGGGTTTTAATTAATCGTCGCTGAGATTGGGGGGCTGGGCAGATCTGACGCATCGCCGGCAACTCATCGCTCCAAATGAATGGGGAGGGCTCGAGAA
Organism: Lissocephala sabroskyi; assembly: GCA_037075105.1. NCBI lineage: Eukaryota > Metazoa > Arthropoda > Insecta > Diptera > Drosophilidae > Lissocephala > Lissocephala sabroskyi. The sequence goes on from JBAMCP010000275.1 coordinate 15,280, forward strand.
AGATCGTCGACGACCCACTTGGGGGTCTCGTTTGGCTGGCTCGCAATGACTTCTAATTGAGATATTTAGTGCTCCAAATAGCAGGGCTTCTGGGGGCCGCCAATCAGCCTAACAAAACTAACCATAAAATTGACTAAGCTCTCTCAGTCCGCGAAAGTCTAATCATCAGACGGAGTCAGGCCCAATGAATGTCGACCGCGACCGAAAGTCATCAGAAAAATAATCGTAAAAGTGAGAGTTTCCACTTCATAATGATTAGTTTTCCCTTCCCTTCTCTGGCAGTCGGAGCCCCCGACACGACCGCACCTGCCATGGAAACCCCCGGCGAGTCTCGACCTTTGCCGGAGGCTGCGGTGTCTGTTCCCAGAGATTGTGTAATGAGCCTGAGCTTCGGCCGGGATTCGTCGTAGTTAATGCGGCGAATGAAAGCCCCCAATCAGCCCGGCCGCTTCTGCATTTAATTGCGCACGCGCAGGCGTTTCACTTTCAGGCCACTCAATATCATTACATTATACGAAATTGTCAAACGATATGATCATGATCTCCGTTGTGGTCGTCGTCGGTGTTCATGTTGAAAGGCATTTCACTTTCGTTGTTAGACTTTTGTTCTTTTGTTGGCCACCACACAATGGCCTGCGGTGGTGGTCATTTTGAGTCAGGAGGGGGAGGTCGCCGCCACATTAAAATGATGACAATAAAAGACTCAAAACTGACAACTTTCACACATCGCGGCGCTGAGCTGAACGAGACTTTTACTGTTACACAAAGTACGCTCGGTCAGTCGTCCATCCGTCCACCGATCTGCTCAGCTCCGCTCTGTATTATTCAATGTCAGCAGGCTCTCGTTGCCAGTGTGTGTGTGTGTGCGTGGTGGGGGCAGGGGACTTTTCAATATATCAAATTGATAACTGGTCATTTGTATTGCAACACTTTCACACAGTGACTGGCGACGAGTAGTTGCACGGCCGCCTCCCACCGCACGCCGGTGAAATGAACATGGCCAAAACGAAATCCGCAAAGTGTGCATTGACCCAGCGAGCCTCATCGTCAACTTGCTTGGGTGTGTTCATGTCCGCGAACCGGAAAAGCACCGTGAAAATCTTCGCCGCACGCTCCAGCCTGGCCATGTTGCACGTGTGGGGCCCGCCGGCGAATTGGCTGAGCTTTGGTTGGTCGCCCGGCTAGCCAGATGCCTCGACTTTCTTTGCCTACTTTCGGGAGGCCTGGCCAGTGAAAGCTGTCGAGAGAAAGGCTTTCTTCGAGCTCAGCTTGCAGTCCACAAAGAAAGTTTTAGGCTGGCTTTCTGCGGTCTACTTTTAAGCGGCCACCCTCGAAAGTATGCTTTGGTGGGCCCACTTGGAATGCAATTACGCAATCGCAATTAGCAGTGAGTCAGCGATGATTTGGGACTTTTGGAAAACTTCCATTAGAAGTCGCTGGGCACTTTCACTGCCACTCAATCACTGACCAATCAAATCGGAATCTTCGTCGAATGACATTCCAAATGACCCCCCGGTCTGGGCAATTCGTGACACCTCCTCGTGGCTGCTACTTAAACAAATTTCACTTGAAAATCAAATCGCATGTCCGGCGAGAATGACAAGTCATGCGCCCGCCCCCCGTAAAAATCGTTTAACGTCCAACAAATCAAACAGAATTGACCAGAAGCTGGCGACGAGGGCCGCGGGAAGATCAGGGCCACAACGACCACACGACAAACGGCCTAAATGAGCTTGAAAACACACTCAAAACGGCGAACAGCAGCCAGCCAACCGTCCATTAATTGCCGCCGCATGTCTGAAGAAAGTCCCCCCCAGTCGCGGCGGCGCAAAAAGTCAAGTCAACGGCACGTCGACTCATCCACACAGCAGCAGCGTCCGGCGAGCCGAACGCCAAACTGGGTCATCTTCATATGTAAAGCGGGGGCTCCATTGAGGGGCCCTAAAGAGCCGTACGCCGTGATCGACTGCACTTGGCGGGGCACAGTTACTCAAGCTCAATTGCGGCCGAGAGCGCCTCTTCCCACGTCCCACCGCCTGATTTGTGCCGGCCGGCCAACTTTCTTCAATTTGCTTTTTAGCACCTCCAACCTCCGATGGCCGTCCAGACAATGGCCATTCGGAGAATAGAAGCGAGGCCTCTCAATACAAATGCCAAGCCGAAGTGGACCAGAGCGGCGGCAGGTGCAGAAATACCGCGGCCCATTGTCGGCTGGGGGACCGTTGCATTGAACCGTTTGACTGAGCCAAAAGACGCGTAACTGAAATGTTTGTTTTATTTTCTGAAACTTTTCGTTTTAGCAAGTTTGGGGTTTCTTTGTGTTCTTTTGTTAGGCGGACAGGCGGGCGGCCGGCGGAGCGGGACCGAGAGAGAGACAATAGCGGAGCCGAGAAGAAAGTGCAGTGAAAATGAAAGATTAACCAGAAAATGAAGAAAATAAGTGGGTGAAATTTCTCGAAAAGTAGAAAACATTTTCGTGAATAGGACGGTGATCTCTTCGGGCTGATAACACAAAAGATCTCAATGAGTTGGAGAGGCTGATTGCGTTTTGTGTGCGCAGGCAATGAAAGTTGATGACCGACAGCCGCCCAAATGCAAATGGCCGGCCGCACAATGAGGCGTATGCTTGATGGATGGAAGGCCCTGTTGATATGCAAATTTGTGAAGATCAAAAGAGGCGAGAAAGTAGCAAAGAAGAGGCGAAAAATTTGACGTTTGTTTTTTTGATGAATTGTATTATTTTGATTTTTGTTCTTTGATATTGCAGCATTCGGTTTGGGTTTTCTTTTCGGTAAATGAAACGGAAAGCCCCATAGATACACAGTTATACAGAAGTACAGTTACAGTTGCAGGCAGCTGACTGGCCGTGGATTCCCTGGGGTGCGACTAGTGGAGACGTCGGCCTCCTTCACCCCCGGGCTCCAAGGCCAGCCAGCCAGGAACAGGACAGTGTAGAGTGAAAAGACAGAGAAAGAAGTAAAGACAGAGATAGAGAGATGGAGAAAGGCATAGAGCGGGTGAAAGATTACAGGATGAAGGTGGTGGTTGAGGTGGTTGTGGAGGTGGTGTGGTTGTGATGGTTGTTGTTCTTTGTAGCAGGCACTTTCTAGGCTTTGGAGGGACCTTGCGGTCCCGCCGCCGCCGTCGTCCGTCGTTCTCGTTTAGGTAAATAAATTAAAATAAATAATTTATAAATACATATAAATATATAGACATTAAGTGGTGATCGGTTTTAGCGCAATTCTCTCTCCTTTCGTCTTTCGTTGTTGCGATTTTCAGGGAGCGCTGGGAGGCTGCGGTTAGCTTACCGGCGGGCCTGTTTGTAGCCCTGGTAGGCAATGGTCTGGGCCACGGGGGAGCTGTAGGCACCGTGCGAGTCCCAGCCGGAGCTGCCGCCGGAGGACCAGCCGCTGCTGGAGGAGCCACCGCCGGACGACCAGCCGCCAGAGCTGGCCGCGGCAGAGCCGGAGTTCTTGCCGCCGAAGAGACCGCCCAGACCGCCGAGCAGACCGCCAGCACCGCCGCCAGAGCCGCCCAGGCGACCGAGACCGCTGGAAGCGCCGGCAGCCAAGGCCAGGAAGAAGGCAATGACCGAGACAACCAAGGCCTTCTTGGCCAAGAACAGCAGACCGAAGATGGAGCCAACAGCAAGGACGGCGATCTTAGCACCAACGCCCAACAGAATGGGCAGGAACTTCTTGATGAGCTTCTTCTTGCGGGTACGCGACTCGACCACCAACTCACGCAGATCAGCCTTGATGTCGTCGGGGATGGCGCGGGCCACGGAGCGGGCGGCGTTGGCGAAGTTGAAGTTGAGGGAGCGCTCGGCGAAGAAGCTCTTGGCGTTGTCCATGAAGTAGTTGCCCATCTCGGTGGTGCGGGCCTCCACGGAGGGGGCAGACTCAACGGCCAGCGAGTTGTCCAGAGATTTGCCCTGACGTCCTTCGTTGGCCTTGACCAGAGAGACGCCTCCGAAGAGCTCGATCTGGGGATTGTCGAAGATCGACTTGGCCTTGCGGAAGAGCTGCAAGCGAGAGGGTGGAGCACAAATTAGATCAGGCCAAAATCATTCGAAAATGGGTTAATTAATTATTCCACTTGTGGCACTTTCACTTTCGGGTCCTTGGCGCTGACGCAATCGCCGTCCGTCCGTAGGTCTGTCCGATTCACTTTCACTTCTCTCTGAGGGAGCACCAAGAGATGCTTATCAGATCAGATCGATCTCTTTATGAATAATTAATGTTTGTTTCTTTTTCAATTCTGTCTTTTTCGATTCACTTTCACTGCGCCACATTTGATTGAGTATTTTGTTTTGATTGAAAGAATTGAGGGTAGTTTATATTCCTTGGGTAATCCGTACCGTCAGTTGAAGACACGAAATCGAATCGGCCTCCAGGCACTGGGCAAATGCACCGGACTGCTGCTGGGGCTCTTCCACCTTCACAGGATCGGCTGAGATCCCGGATGCCAAGAGCAGGACACAGGCAGTTGCAACGAAGAACTTCATCGTGATGTGTGTTGTGGTGTGTGGTGTGTGTGTACGTGTGAGTGTATTAATGATTCCTTTTCGGTTTCTGAGGAGCACCACCGAATTCACTGTGTGTTCATTCGAATGGAACAAGCTGCGGTTTGATAACTTTTCGCCGCTGTCAGGCTGTTTTTAAAGAGTTTCCAACTGTCGGACGCCTCGGCTCGGCATATCGCTGAATTATGTAAAAACTCCACACACACGCAGCCACATCCAACCCGGCAGAGAGCGGGCCCTCCGCTTGCCGGCTGCTGGCTCCACTCAACTGACCAGGGTTCTATCCCTCAGCCAGAGCGAGAGAGCAACAGCAGCCAAGAGAGCAGCCGATCAGAAGCCGCAACTGTCGGGGTGCGCATGCTCACGCGTCGGCTTCCGCATCAACCGACGAAGCCGTCGACGACGCCGCCGAAGACGACGCGTCGGCAAAAGAAAGTCGTCGGCAGCGACGCAGGGCCAGCGAGCATCGTCGGCCGCCACGAGAAAGTGGCGCAAAGAGCGAGCGCTTGCCGCACAAGGTTGTCGGCAAGCTCATCTTCACTCGCCCGCACGCACACAGCGAGCGGCGGGCGCTCGCTCACGCACACCAGCGAGCGGGCGTTTAAGCGGCTTTGTAGAATTTAATGTTCCATTTCGTGCGCTGCCGGCGCCGCTGCCTGCGCAGCCCCGCTGATTACAACACATGAGGTGATAAACAGGTGCTCTTTTCCCCCACCACCACCAGCGGCAGCGGGGTATTCATCTGGCTGGGTGAGCTCGGAACGCTTTTGTTTTTTTCGGGGGAGCCGCTGGGCTTGTTTTGGCCGCGGCCAGAAATGAAAGTTGTGCGTATTAAATTTTCATACTACTGTTATTCGGGGCTCCCCGCTGGCGACAGGCCCCCCGTCTGTGTGTGTGAGGCTGCACGGGGCCCTTTCGGGGCAGGAGGCTGGGGTGGGGTATGCCGCATGTGGCGAACGCCTTGAAATTACTTTTCATTTTCATGAATTTATAGTTGCCACCGCAAGCAGAAGCAACAAAGACGACGGACGACAACGGCCCCACCACATTTGTGCCTGCTGCCGGGCGATTTATGACGCAACATTATATAATTATGACCAGGCGGATTGGCCGGCCAGGGAATCCAATTCTAGCCGGCTTAATGGGCCGACGGGTTGAGTGAAACTTTACGATGGCGACGAGACGAGAGGCTCCCCACATCCTGGCCGGCCGGCCCACTAGTGAAACTGCCCATCCCCCGGCACGCTTGTGTGCGCAAGTGTGCGAGTGCCTGACTCGGCAATTGTGACACATTAGTCAACAATTCCAGCAAAAGTGCAAATAACTGTGTGCGCTTCAATTGCTCAAGTGAAATGAAAGAGAAATTACACGAAAGGCAAACAAAAACGGATACGAAGCCAAGCCCCTGCCGTCGATGGATGCTGGGGCAGCCGGCGACTGTTGACTGCTTTTGGCAGGGTGCCGGGTGCCGGGTGCCGGGGGCGGTCAACGGCAGCTGCCTCTGCATAGCCAACAACTATGATTTGTTTCTTCCTCGCCGCCCCACAGCGTTTCAAGGTGAATGCGACGACGACGACGATGATGGCTAGGCAAACGGATCTGCCGCCTTATGAAATGCCTGAATCATCCGCATCATCATCAGCGCAGGGGAGTGACGGGGATTTCATGGGTCAATGGAGCGTATGAGTGATAATAAAGTTCAATCAGCTTTCAATCGCCGCGCCGAAAACTACAATGACGTCAATGAGGGACCCTCTGACATCGGATAACTGTAAAAGAGAGACCCCCGTCACACATTTCATAACGCGTCCCTCCGCCGGATATAATCGCTTGGGCAGCCCGTGGAGCAGCCAGAGAAACGCAGGCGGCCGTTTGGCTCTTCTTACACAAAAAGATTTCATTTTCGATTTTCACCGGTTAAAGATCTTCACACACCGCACACACATTGAAATGTAAATGAGTTCACCGCATGCCACACACAGAGCAGTGGGGCCAGCAGCGGCCGAGGCCCGTTGGTGGGGATTTATGCTTGTCCACGCGCTGGGGCTGGCGGCCGACATCCATCCATCTTAGCGGCCGTTGAGCGTGTCGTCTTAACGGCAACCACTACCCAGGGCCATTCATGCGAATGCCAAATGGCCAAGTGCACGGCCAACTGCCCGTTTCGGCGGTTTATGAATGAAGATGAATTTCGTTGTGGTTTCTGGGCGCGGGGGCGACTCTACTTCGTCCACGGGACACAAAAGGCCGCCTCCGAAAAGGGCTGATGGCTGGTGGCGGTGGGCAGTGATTAGAAATTCTCACTTTCATTTCGGGTGCCATTAGGGTGTAGGGTGCCGGGCGATTGGACGGCCGACTGGGGCCCGCTTCACCCAGTTAGCCGGCTAATTTATGGACGCAGGGCCCAACTAAGTATTTGAATTAAATTTCAGAAGACAAAAATTTAAATGGACGAGAAAGTTTTTTTCTTTCATTTTTCGTCTTTTGATGGCCAGGCTAATTTGCATAAAGACCGAAAGCGGCGAGAAAAACTATTACAAAAAAGAATTCCGAAACGGCGACACAAATTAGGAAAGCAGCGGTCCCCCCCGGTCCCCAGGATCGTCGACAGACGAATCGGGACCCCAAGTTGATCTTCGATCTTTTATAATGAAATAACTGGAACAAGCATTTAATGACTATTAAGAAAAGCAGCCATCGCGAAATGAGATAAATAGGAACCTCAAGAAACCAAGCATAAAATTTGTACTTTCTTCTCCCGCGAGGATCGTTAAGCAGTCGAAGGATTCCTCAACCATCAATTCTACTAGTATTAAATTTGGAGACGCGGCTCTTTCCGGTATTGTAAAAGATATTTGGGAATTATTTTTGGAGTTGTCGACAAGCCCAATCGAGCAGGCGAGGAAGTGAGTGAGATTGTGAAATTGCCGCTGAAATGAGCGCAGATTCTCCTTTCTTCAGTTGGGCCTCATTGAATATTTTGTCAATCAATTGCCACTTTTTATGGGTGTGTGCGCGTGTGTGAGTCGGTGATTGTCTGGTCAACATTTTGTTTTCTGTTGATTTTACATTAAGAAAAAAATGAGCTAAAAAATCTCCGACTTGCGGGCCTCATGCAAAAAATATTTCGTATCCGACGCGTTTGTAGGTGTGTTTTTATAAAAAGGAAAAAAAACATCATCAACAACAACATTCAATGCGAACAACCGATACGAGTAACCAGCAACAACCACAAAAGCAGCAAAAATTTAATGAATAAATAACACAGAAAACAAAAATTTTACGGAGAAAGTCGCCGGCAGCGGAGAAGAGCGGCGGCCGCAGAGCCCACAAAAATGGAATAGCCACAGATGAAATATTTGCATTAAACTTTATAGATATATGGGGATATATATTGTGTATTATTTTTGATGGTCTCTGCTGGGGACAGTCCCGCATTGAAGGGCTCGAGGGCGGGCGGGCTGAAATTCAAATTCAATTGAAATTTAGGCTAAATGAAAGCAAAGCAAAGGGAATTCCTGGTATCCCGATTGGGGGCTCAGTCGCCAATGGCCAGCCGCATTGTGGGAACACAATAAAAATTTAAAAATCCTCTCGAGGCTCCTAAAAATAAATTGTGTTTTGTGGTCAATTTACAAGCCGCCTTTCCGCCTCCGACGACGGCAACCAATTAGACCGACAGGCCTACACAAAAGTTGCATTAATTTCCATCCTTGCAGCCACAGATATGCCCCAAGGACATTTCCAGAAGTCACAAACTGAAATTTATTGACATTTTACCTCTTTCTATTTTTGCCACACAGCTTTTTATCAAAATCGCAAAAAAACTGGCTGCCAAAAGAATGATTTAAAATTAAACTAAATTCTAGAACGACATTTAGGGAGGCCGAACAATTTAATGTATTTAATATTTGAATATATTTACTTAAATCTCGAGTTACACCCTTAGCCATGCTATTTTGGTGTCTCGGGAATTAATGCCTTCGTGTGTAAGCTCTTATTAAATTAGTTGAACACGGAACTCGAACTCAGCCATGATTTTGAGAGTAGTTTGGGGTTATGATAGTTTGAATAATTAGAATTAATGGATGCTAAAAACCTTTAACTGTCGCCAAAATATAGGCAATAGTGCACTGTGCAAATCTACTGAATTAAAAATCTAGCAGAATCCCTTCTTGTAGTATTAAAATAAAAAAAAATATGTTAATGGTTGGACAATTGACGAAAATATTGTTAACCATTTCATTACGAGCATAACGTAAAATAAATTCAAAAAATCATCCTTACATCTCAAAAACATTCATTGACAACAATTTGTTGCCATTGACAGCAAAACATTTATTTGTAGTATTTTCCAAAGCTTATCAAATGCTTGAGGTTGTTTTTAAACCTTTTAACTTTGGTGACACTCGACCCGTGCGACTAGGGAATTTTTATAGAAAATGTCTGCAAAATGAATTCATGTGTCTGTAATTCCGAATCATGTACTGGATACATGGAGCAACCAAGATTCCCCGTAGTTAAAGGGAATGGCGAGAACAGTAAAATTGTAGCTGTTGAAAAGGATTAAAGCAAAGCGGAGCTGGGATCAGGCAGTCTTCGGCGGTAGGGATTTGGCAGCAGAAAAATAATTAAAACGAGTTCCTCATTTCTGCCTTTAATGCGCTAAAGATGTTTAACTCTTTTTTAATTTTTCTAATTCTTATGTCGGACTTAAAAGATGATTGGAGTGCTCTGCTGTGAAGCGTTTGCCTGCCATCAATGCGGTTGGTGAAAAGGACTTCCGCAGTTGATAGAATGTAATGTTTTTGGGGGAATTTTACAGGCTGTGCGGACAGAGAATTTGAATGAACAAAAGTTTGGGACTCTCGCCCATTTTTGACGGTCATTGGAATTAATGAAAATTTGCATAATAATTAAGAAACCGAATAAAAAGCCCACGCCGCACCGGACTCCCCTCCAAAGGGCTCGGCCGCAGCGCTGCCGACGCCGAGCTTAGTGAAAAGAATTTGCGGTATTTGGGTTACAAATTAATTTACATGTGAAACGGACCAGCGACGCCAGCTCGCAGCGAAGCCAGCTCGCGCTAACGGGACGACAAGCCCACAGTCCAGCGGCGGGGGCCACAGCTGATCAGCATCATTACCATTATCACCACCAGCGGCATCGGCAGCCATCGGCAGCATCGGTTGGAAAGTGAAATTTGTGTGCGAGGCCATTGAAATGTAGGCTGCGTGACACTTTCAGCATCGGGGCAGAGCGGTGGCCATTTCCCAGACCCTCGACGGCTCATCGAACGGCGATTAATCAGCTAATTTCTTTATGAACTTTCATTTATGTACTGGTCCCTGCCGGCCGACCTTCTTCCGCCAGGCATTCGCATTCACACACGTTTGCCAGGTCAATTTTCCATTGACTCCGAGTGTCTGTCCATCTTAGCGTGAGCAATAAAATCAAAGTCCGAAATTTAGAAAATCAATTTGGACGCATCATCTTCGTTTTATATAAACCCATCAGCCCCGCCTTGTCGTTCGGGCGGTGGGGGGATTATTTGTGTGCATTTATCAAAATTATAAAACATCAAATGGCCGGACGAGTAACTTTTATGAACTTGTATCTCATAATTTAATTACGGACAGCGGCGGGCAAGCGAAATGCGAGCTCATAAAAGCGCCGTTGAAAAGGGAAAGTTGGCGCAATGTGATTCCGTTTTAGGGTCTGCCGGACTGCAATTAGGTAGAGCAAGTTACGCTCCTGGGGATACGACTACGAAGAAAATAAAAAGATTAACGGGTTTTTCAAGTGCACTCCGTCGACATTTCTGGTTCAGGCCGCCGCCCTCGGATTGTGTAACAGAACCCAACCGGCCACCACCGGTTCGTCCCCGTCCCCGGGATGGCAACGGGTTGCTTTTGAATGCTCCACATTCTGGGCTCTCTCGGGTTGTTAACTGTTTCGCTGTAGGTGGCTGGTTGGTGGATCGTCAAGAACCGTTTGCTGCCGAAATTCAGTGAAAGTTGCTGATTATGCAAATGCCCCGAGAAATTCAAATTCAAAAGAAACCAAAAGTTTAGCTGCGGTTGCTTTGGAAGAACCCAAAGACATAAAAATTGAAATTTTGTCAACGATGACAACGGAGTCGAAATTACTGCAGTCGCCGCCAACTCAATTGGAAGCAACGCCGCAACAACAACAATAAAATTCCTGACAAATTAACGGCAAAAGGCGAGCTCTCTGCCTGTGTGTGTGTGGATGCTGGTCAGAGCGCGTAGGTTGCCAGCCGCACACAATGAAATGGAAACTTTCACCGATTTCATAAACCAGCGGCGGCGGCAGCAGCCCCAACAGCCCCGATTTGGTCCATAGCGATGCGGGCGGGGAGCTGGTCGAAGGCAGATCAATGGAAGGGCAGAGGGCATCCGTTGCCCAGTTGCCAGGCGACTAAATTGCCTCCACGCCCCTTCCCAGCTTGGTCGCCTACTCTGCCTTTTTTGTGATTTATTCATACGAGCGATGTACAATCGAGTGCCTACAAATCTAAGCGGAACATGCGATGCGAAAATAAATAAATGTCGGTTATAAATAGAACAACAAGAGCTTGCTTCCGGTCCGTTTGGGGCCGTCTAGGAGGCCGCCCAGCCGCTGTATGGACGCTGGAGGGGCGGAACCTCCTGGACCACGCGAAGGGCCGCCGCGTGGGTGGAGCGTCGGCGACGTCGCCGTTTGTGGTGGTGCCCCTCGGCCGTGTGGTAGGAGATGCTGTGGCTGGACTCGTTGCCGTGCTGGGCGGCCGCCTTGAGACCCATCAGGCCGGCCATTGTCAGCGCCATCATGGACACGCCCAGGGCCTTGAGGGCCATGGCGCCGATGCCGCCGAGGCCCATCACCGCCATCATCTTGCCGAACATGAGGGCCACGGCCAGGAGCATGCCCTGGCCCTTGTCCTTCTTGCGCGCCTCTGCAGCCGGAAATGAACAGCAAACGGAACTTATGTCATGCGGATGCCACACCCCCCCACCCCGCTCAACGTACCTCCAATGAAGTCGTCTGCCTGGCCGTCCACTGAGTTGTGCTGCACGTCCTCGTCGGCCAGCAGGTCGGCGAACTTCAGGCTCAACTCGTGGGTGCGCAGGTACCAGGCCAGCGACTCGAGGAGACTCTGGTCCAAGTCGAAAGGAGGCGGCTGGTCGCCCTTCAGCAGGCTGGCATTGCGGAGCGGCACGATTTCCAGTCCCCGCATAATGACCAACGGCTTGTCGTTCTTGGCCAGGTTGCGCACCGCGTTGCGCAGGGCTCGGGCTCCGCGGCAGTAGAGCGTCTCGTCGGAGCGGCAGTTGTAGTTGCTGCTCTCGGTGTTGGTGTCCGGGGAAGCGTCCTGGCCGAGAACCAGGCCCAGCAGGCAGAAAAGGTACAATAAGCGGCACATGTTGACCAGCGGCTGACCAACTGAATGCCAACTAAGGGTTTGGCCAATTGGTTCATCATATTTTATAGCCTCTTCCCAAGCACTTTCCCGGGCGACCACAGACAAGGCCAGTGGACCGCCCAACCGCTGACCGGCCAGAGCCACTGGAGCATGGACAGTACAATTGTGACAATTGAAGTGGGATTCGTGGAGACAATGGCAGGGCAGCTGCCGCGGAGACGTGAGCGTTTCAGGAGGCGCTGTGCGATTTCGGTTTCTTCGGTCAGTTGGCCATGCTACCAGGTCGGCCCCCAGCCCCGCCCTCCGTCACTCGGCAGTTCAGTAACCCGCCAGCTGGCAGCCAACAGCCGACAGCCGGCGGACCTCCCCAGTTGCCAGCTACAATTGCAGTGAAATTATAGAAATTATTTCTCCATTCCGGGCGGCCTCTTCTAGCCAAGAAAAAGCACGCACGCCTCTCACTGTTGCCAAGGCCTAAACGACTTCATTAGTCGGCAAGAAATAACAAATTTCGGGGTGGCTGTCAGAAGAAAAGCAGCCGACGCGCCCAAGAACCGACAGACCCAACGAATTGGAGACAAACTGCCATGGAAGACGCCGGCTTATTTCGTAACACCTCCCGGCCAGGTAAGTAAAAGTTATTAATTAAATTAACGTGACTTGAGATGGCCAACGAAGGGCGCTGGGGCCTGGTTGATTGCTTTACATCAGCCCAACGGCTGGCCAGCTGATGATGCCAACGGCAAGATGCTGAAGCTGATGGGGCCCACGATGAACGACTGTTGGACCGACCCCCAAAAAGCAATAACTTTCACTCTCGATGTATTAATTTTTATTTTTAACATGCCCTGGCCCTGCACCCTCCCTGGCGTCTTCCATTTGCACTCGTTTTCGGGAAAATTTTTGTCGAAACCTTTGCCATCGACAATAACAACGGCAACGGCAACAACCGCAAAGCGAACCTCAAGTCGAGCGTCAAGTTAACCAAAATTGATCTGAACTCGTTACGTTTGCGTTGTGACGGCAATAAAAAGAAAGTATCTCTCGTCTCTCGCATCCACAGCAGATCATCATCATCACCATCATCATTATAACCGGCAGCAGCAGCGACAACGCACCGCTTTGGGTTGGAAAGCGCCGAACGTCGAAACGTACAAAATTCGATTCGTCTCGTTCCAAGCCTTTGTGGGCTGTTTGGCGGCCCTATATCGTGCCGTATCGGATCGGAGAGGTCGGCATCGGCATCTCGAGGTATCTGAATCAGCCACTTGCTATAATTGATTATGCCCTGCATCATCAGCAGCATCATTGTCGGCATTAAGGGAACTGCAGCGATCGACCTGGTTGCCGGAATTTCCTTGCCTCTATTCCCTCTTTACCTTTCTGTTTCCCGTGTGGTTGGTCTAGTTTTAGTTTAATTTAATTTTTAACCAATATTGGCTTGATTGGGTTTCAAAAAAGGTAATTTAAAGCTACTCGACAAGTTTTCCCGCAAAAGGCTGCTATGGACTGCCGGGCGCTCATTTAAGGCCAGCCGGGGAGTATGCAACGTTAATTTGAAATCATGCCAGGCAAATATTTCAAATATTGCAGGGCACACCAACACACACATAGCCACATCCTGTAACTTAATCAGCAGCAGCTGTGGCCACCGCAAAGCAGCAGCAACAACAACAGCAGAAAGTCGGCTGGCGTTTACCTTTGGTGAAATCAGATGAAAATATGTTTTTAATTAAAAGCAATTAGATTAAAATAAATTAAACGATTCACTGGGCTCAGGCCATCGATTAGCCGGCTGGGTAAAAAAACAACAACAGCAACAACAACGCCATAAACAATGGAAATTATTTAAAAATGCAAGCGAAATTCGTGACGGTGAAAACAAACGAACCAATCCACTGACCACCAATCATTCCGTCTACGTAATTAAACAAATGCACACACACAGACAGAAGGACAGACGGCGAATTGCTGTTTACATTATCAGGTTCTTAGCGATGTTAACTTTCCTTTCCCAACGGGCGCCGTTTGTCTGGGAAACTTTGCAAATTGGCTTGATTGGAGGAGGCTTCCCTGCTCAGACATCGAGCCTCGGGGCCACAACTTAAACAACTTCTGGCTGCACTTTGTCACCAGATTCCCGGGGATTTGTAAGCAGATTCTCTGGCTGTTGCCAAGGGGAAAGAACTGACAAAATAACGAGAATCTTTGTTTGGTCGGCAGACAGATTTCCAAGAATTCCGGCGCTTGCCTGTCCAGCATAAATTTTGTTCAGCTTTAACAGCTCTGCATGAAGAATTCAGGAACTCGTGGCCAGTAAAGGATCATTAAACTCGTCCACACACTCACACACACCAAGAAGGTGTGGTGAGCCGCCAAAGGCGGTGGGTTGGGTTACCGAACGCCCGCAACAACCGGCCAGCCACTTTCCATTTTATCAGCGGCCACAGCGATGGCGGCTTGGAAACTCGAACGCCTCGCATTGCTGGCCATTGACCGTGGCCGGGGGGCTGATTCGCTTGGTGTCAAGTTGCCGGCACTTCAGCTGTGCTGGGGCAGGAGGCCCGATTAGTAGGCCACTGGGATTATGATTAGATTGCCGATACAAATCAGCTACAAGGCGCAAAATGGTGCCACCAAATCGGTCGAGGTCTGATTGCCATCGCTGCAAATGATAGACAACAGACGCCAATTGTCGAGCCAATTATTTCAAGAGCCGCGCCGCGCTGCGTCTGCGTGACTGCCAAAGTGAATATTTATTAGCCAGAAGAGGCGCTTCAAGCCCACCGACCAACAGCGGATCGCTGATCGCGGACCGTGGATCGGATCAGCTTCTATCATCGCTTTAAGTGTTTTATTGGCGTGCTCAGCAGAATGCGACCAGGCGCGGGGGAGCTCGGTTTGGGGTCTTTTAAAAAACGAGAGCTAATAGTTCGTTTCACTTTTCTTTTTATTATTTATTTATTTATATTTTGCTGTTTACTCTCAAGCTGTGAGTGTGTTTGTGCTGTGTTGGCAATTTTGTTTGCTACACTTGTTGGCCGGCCACGCATGCGCCGCCGGTTGGCTGCCCCAGCTCCCATTTTAATTGTCGATGCGCGGCGGTGCAGCCGAGGCGACGGCCATGCTTTTACTTTTTGCACCGCACAAAATTGTTTTGTGCAAATTATGGCAAATTAATGAGCACTAAATTAGCCGCACATTAACTCGCCGGCGGCCACAAACCACCCACCCACCCACAGCATTTGCCAGCCGCCCTTGAACTTCGCGGGGAGCCGATGCTCCTCATTCCCCTGCCACCCATCGATGGCTGTCGATGAGCGAGCTTCGAAGCCAAAGCAAAATTGCTAGCCTGCCGCTCTGGGCTACTGACTGCGGTGGCACGCAGCCGCCGTTGGATGCTGCCACTGTTGCGGCTGCCGCAGCGGCTGTGGCAAACAATAAAACTGAGTTGCATGCCACGGCGGGTAATTAGTTTCAATAGCGGCGTGTTGCAACGCGCTGCAGCCAGTCAATCGCTCTCGATAGCAGTATCGGTCGCCGTCTGATCGATGTGAAGGATACGACAAGCGCGCGTTCTCGTCCTGCCGTCAGAGTGAAAATAGTGTTGGTGTTCGCGACGAAAGAGTCGAGTTCGCGAAACCGTAAGCGAGTCAGAAAGGCGATCGCTCCGATTGAAATGAGGCACCTGCTCGTGGCTAGCGGGCTGCTTATCCTGGTGGCAGGCTGCCTGCAGCCAGCCGCTGCCGCCATCCACAAGCGCGGCGGGGCCCACTCAGCCAACAGTGTGGAGGCCAAGGGGGCGGCCAAGCCCGCCTCCGGGCAGCCCCAAATCAGCCCGACGCCCACCAGCATAGAGAACACCGACCTCCTCGACAAGCTGAGCTGGAAGTGCGCCAACAATGCCAGCTGCCTGTACAGCGTGACCACAGGACTCATGCAGTCCTACCGGCGCGGCGAGATCCTTAAGCTGGGCCTGTTCGATCTGGTAAAGCTGCCGGCGCTCGCCAAGGACGAGGGGCGGGGCCAGAAGAACAAGTGGGCTGGTTCTGGCCGGGCCGTGTCCACCTTCATGGACTTCGTGAGCGGCAACGCGATACGCGTGCCCATCGGGCCCATGGTGTTCAGCGTGCAGCGGGCCGAGGACGATGCCGACTACATCGAGGTGGCGCTGCTGAAGAAGGCCACCAGCGGCACAGGTAACGCTGATGTCCCCTGACCTCTGACCCCGGGCAGCGGGCTGGAATCCCTGTCGTTATTTTTGTCCCATTAGAGGCGGCAATCGATGGGCCATTCAACCGTCAGATGGCAGTTTTGTTGACGCAATCAATCATGGCCCACACATGGATAGAGCGACCCGCCTGCCGTTAGGGCCATAAAGGCTGGGACGTGCCTGGTGTTTCAATAATTCTCCTTGTGTTCTCCGCAGGACGCCTGCAGGGCAATGGTGGCGGAGGTGGCGGCTTGCTTGGCGGCGGTGGAGGCGGCGGAGGCGGCCTGCTTGGCGGTGGAGGCGGCGGCCTGGGCGATGGCGGTGGCGGCGGTGGCCTTTTGGGCGGTGGCCGACGCCGTCACCAGCAGCAGGACAAAAAGCAGTTCCAAATGTACATCCCCATGTACCTGGCGGCCACCACCTTCGGCTGGACTATGGTCGCGGCCAAGGCCGTCGGCCTGCTGACCCTCAAGGCATTGCTCATCTCGAAGATCGCCTTCGTGGTGGCGGCCATTGTGCTGATCAAGAAGCTCATGGACAATGCCTCCGAGAAGTGAGTTAGCCGCGCTCTCCACCCGGCGGGCAGCCTAACCTTCTGTCTGTCTCTCCGGCAGAATGATGTACCAGTTCCCCGAGCACACGCCGTACATGATGCCTTATGGCCTGGACTACCCCATGCACGGGGCTGAGCTGGGCGCCGGCGACATGTATCCAGGCTCATTGCATCACCTGGCAGCGGCCGGCGGCGGTCAGCTGCCGGGCCACCCAGGCCACCCGGGCCTGGAGAGCCTGGCGGCCGAGAGTCATCTGCACTCGCAGGTGTCCGGCGAGGTCAATAACAACACGCAGGTGCTGGCCGCGCTGGGCGGCCTCGGCGGCATCGGTCCGAAAGTGAAACGTGAGGACTCTTGGATTGCAAAAAGTAAGTGAACCTAAGCCCGCTTGTTCCAGCCCATTGGTCGTGGCCGTGGCAGAGGCAGAGGCGGCCAAGGGGCGGTCTGAATGCCCAGAGGCTGGAAATGGCGGCCGTGGCAGCGGCCGCGAGTGTGGAGCTAGAGGGCGACGAGTGATGGAAAGGCTAGCATACTTTCAGGCAGCCTCTGGTAAAAGCAGACCAGCTGCCAGGGTCACCCTAAAGAAACAGACAGTCAGAGCTAACAAAGAATTTCTTTTGCAGCCACACCGGCAAGACGACCCTTGATTTACAATTACGTGCAACCGCATATGCCCTACTACCGATCGTAGGGGAACCAAAGAGAGCGAGTGAGAGAGCGAGAGATGTCTGCTGCCATAGCATCGAATTGGACCCGAGGACACCGACCGATTAACCGATCGAGCGCAGCTCTGAGCCGCAGTCGGCGACTGCGGAGCCTCCCCGAACCTCCTTATTTATTGCTTCTTGTTTGTAGGGTAGTAAAGACTTAGCGCACACATTTAGTTTAGTTCATAGCCGATGTAGAGTTACTTGTAATTAGCATTAAATGCTACAAAAACCCGAAAAAAATACTCGAATAAAGAGCCCGGGCTGCCGATAGGCCCGACTGTGTAGTGTATTCTCGTGGCGTAAATTCGATTTTATTTCGATAAAAATACAAAAATTAACATACAATAAATAAGATAAATTAGTGACATACTTTTTACGATAATAAGCAATTAAACTCAACCAAAACTAACAGCGGGCAGCGGCGGAAGCTAGAAAAAGTAACGAGAACAAAACAGCGAGAGAGCAAGGAATACAGAGAGTGAAATAACGAGATTAAAATTGATTCGCAGAATAGCAAGAGAACGAGCGGAAGAAAAAGAAAGTACAGTTAATGAGAGGAAGACGGCCGAAGAGTCCTTCTTTTATTATTTGGTCGTCGCCGCGTTGGGCTTTTGGTTGGCGTAGGCCAATTCCTGGGCCTCCTGCGAGAGCATGTGGGCGGGCACTTCCGCCAGACCCTCCATGAAGCCGTCCAGAGCACGTGCCCAGCCCGAGCTGTAGCTGTCGTGGTGGGCAGGCACCTCGACGATGGTCTTCTTGCTGGACAGCAGCTTCTTCAGCGAGATGATGACCGCCAGCAAGAGGGCGATCTTGGAGACAATCAGGGCCTTGCCGGCCAGCAGAAAGAGTCCTTTGAGCAGAATGGCGCCCACCACCCCCGTCTTGGCAGCCATCATCATGAGCATGGGGCCCATGTTCTTCATCTTACCGCGGCCCTCCTGCAGGGCCTCGATGGGCCGCACGGACACGCCCAGGTTGAGGCTGCCACGCGGCTCGCTGCTCACCACGAAGTCCGCGTTGTCCGAGAACTTGTAGCGCAGGGTGCGCGACCGGATGAACTTCCACAGCTTGTGGGCCACCAGCAGCCCGTAGGTCTCCTCGTCCGAGTCGATGCTGCGGGCCAGCAACAGGTCATCCTCGGGATCGTCCGGGATCTCCGACATGTCCCTGTGGGGGCAACAGATCAGAGGCTCTATGAGGCCGGCCAGTTGGACCCTCCCTGCCCTCACCTGTTCTGGATGACCTTGATGTTCTCGTTGAGGTCGATGGTGGACTTCTTGAACAGCCGGTTCATGAAGACAATCAACTTGAGCATCATGCAGGAATGGTTGTCCCGCTGGCTGCACTTAAGGTTCAACTTGGCCAGGATCTGCTCCTCCATATGGTTGCGGTAGTCGGAGGTTATCTAGGGGGCGGACAAAAGAGAGGATGTGTGTGTTATCCGAGAATTTTTTCATTCAGCCGTCCCTGGTCCCCCATTTAATTTGCCTCGGGTCAGATAAAACTGTCGTCCGGGTCGACTTCCTTCCACCGAATGGGCATAATAAATTTAAGTTGCCCGTACAACTGGAACCCCCCAGCAGCCCACTGCCAGGAGCAGGGCCACAGAGATAAGGCCGCCAGCAGCTGCTGGCCAAACTTTTTATCGTCCTCACCGAGTTGTCGTGGGTTCCTAAGGCCGGCGAGGCCTGGGCCAGCGCCAGACCCAAAGCCAAGGTGAGCAGGCTGCAGAAGGTCAAGGACTGCATGTTGGCGTATTCGCTTCTTCGGTTCTTTGATGTAATTGGAAATTCCGTTTGGTTTTACGGCCGAGCACTGGCCAGCCCTTCGGAGAAATCGAACTCCTTGTGACTTTTCCGCACACACACACGGATACACGCACAGAGCAGGAGACGCACACGCGCACGCACACGAGTAGACGGATGTGAGGCCTTTTTGGGCTGTGTCTGGGCCACGAGTTTGGGACGCCTGGCTTGTCACGCTCTTGACCACGATGCTTGGGGGGCTGCGCCAACTGCCGCTGTTGACATCGTCGTGTTGTACGTACGATAAGAAAACCTAATGCGAATTTTCCGCCAGCGTTTTCGATTTTATATGAAACGCGGACAAATCCGCGCCACACACAAATGCAGGTCTCGGTCGCGGTCGCCGTCGCCGTCGTCGTCGCCGCTGCTGCCGTCGTCGTTTGTCTTTGCATCGCTTTTGGCCAAATTGACTTTGCCGGGAAACTGGTCGTCCCAGTGTGCACGCGCGGCCGAAAACTCACTGGAGCAGTCGACTGGCTTTGCGGGAAATTCTGACGGAGCGGGTCGTCGACTGGTTCCCGACTGGCTGGACCCGCTCTCCCGTCCATCCGTGTTGACAACAAGTTCTTTTCTATGCCTCGCGTGGGCTGAGGCTGCTGCTGCTGCTGCGGCTGCGGCTGCGGCAGCAGAAAGTAAACAACAGACCTAATTTTCCAACAACAAAGGATCCAGTTTTTCCCACAGACTACAGCGGATCCAACGGAACGAAGACAAACACTGGCAATTCAGCGCCTGATTGACTGACTGCCTGACTGACTGACTGCCTGGCTGGCTGGCTGTCTGATTGGCTGACTGTTGGCTGGTTGGCTCAATTGACGACGATGACACGCATGCAAACATGAAAACTTTTCAGCTGCTCCAATTACAAAGGCAGCAAGATTTTTCCATTAATGGGCGGTTGGGCGCCGGCAGCGCCTGGGAAGCAATAAAAGGGAAAAGTTTCTTGTCCAAAGAATAGAAAACTTGCTGGCTGATTTGCCAGTGCAACTGCCGCTTGGCCGTCCTCGTTTGGTCAACTTTTCGCTGTCATTCGATTCGGTAATTTTGGACCAACTGGCGGCGGTTTTGGGCGTCGGCGTTTAGCGCGTTAGTCACACACACAACCACACCGACAGGTGGCACATCCGCCGATTCCGGCAAATTGGCAAATTGGATGTGCAATGGCAGCATTTGAAATCAATTTCGCTGCCAAAATGCCATTACAAAAGCCACCAGAAAGTTATTGCATAGGCCGAAAATTGGCCGTGGCGATTGCCACCACGCTGCTGGCCGAGCTGGTGGCTGGTGGCCAAAAGGGGAGGTGGCCATTTCGAACGGTCCGAGAGTGGATCTAGGCTAGCAAACGTGTTGGCGGCGGGACGACTTCAAAACTGGCACGCCACGAAAGTGGCCGTCCGTACGACTGATCGGTGGGGCGAGACCGCAAGCGTTTTGGCCAACAACACGCCATCATGGCCGTAAACTGTTTGGGGCTGGGCTGCCACCGAAATCAAACCGCACCAAAATCGAAAACATTGCGTCCGCCCGAGTTGCCTCGCCGCGGCGGCAGAGTCATAACAGTTTCTCATGTGCGCCGTCGTCGCTGCCGCCGCTGGCGCGCTTTCTTTCGGAAAATGTGGTCCAGTCGGTTGCGCCAAACCGCCAGTCAGTCAGTCAGTCGGTCGGTCGCTCGGTCGGTGGGGTAGTCAACACTCGGCGGGCATTGTCAACGCGAACGCCAGCGACGACGGGCTGAGCTGAGCCTTTTGCGAAATTGGCCAAAGCTTTGGCATTGACTTTGAACCGCTGGCAAAATGAAGCCAAAACGAAGCCAAAGTTGGCCGACAAACACGCTCAGCCACTTTTCCTTTATGGTCTATTCGCGCGCCCGCTCGTCGTGTGTCTGTGTGCTGCCAATTTCTCGGCGTGGCATTTTCTTTGGCTTAATTAAAAGTTGCATTTTATTCGAGCAGAATTACTGAATGCCAGCGAGCAGTGAAATCGCTCCGCCCCACCCACCGCGCCCTCCTTCCCACTCGCCAGCCGAGCTTCTTCACTTACATTCGCATTTTATTTACAGTTAGAGAGCAACAATAAATAC
The DNA here is from genome assembly GCA_037075105.1 of Lissocephala sabroskyi. NCBI lineage: Eukaryota > Metazoa > Arthropoda > Insecta > Diptera > Drosophilidae > Lissocephala > Lissocephala sabroskyi. Next base: position 36,593 of record JBAMCP010000275.1, read on the forward strand.
CAAAATAGATAGCAATTATCTTCTAGGAATGGCGTCTTAATAAATAAACAACAACGGACTCAATGGACCTCCTTCTCCCTTAACTCTTCGGGGCGGCCGGCTCGGCAGCAATGTCCTTGCCAGTGTTCCGATAGTAGCCGTTGTAGGCCGCCTCCTGCGGGTCCCCGAAGCTCACGGAGTTCGCGCCAACTTGCTGCTGGCCCTGGTAGCTCTTGCTGTAGTAATCGGTGTAGGGCTTGGCGAACGAGGGCTCCTGGTGGTAGTAGCCGGGGGCACTGCCTCCGGGGGCTCCGCCCTGGTAGTGCTCGTGGTGGTGGTAGTAGGTGGCGGCACCCACGCCCTGGGGCGTGTACTCGGGGAAGGTGTTCTTGGCGCCGAACAGGCCGGAGAGGCCGCCGCCGAAGGCACCGCCCACGCCGCCGGGTGGCCGGCAGAGCTTGAAGTAGGCGAAGAGTCCGGGCAGAATGATGGCGGCCAGGCCGAGGATCTTCTTGAGGCCGGCAATGCCCAGGATGAAGGGCAGGAAGAGCAGCAGCTTCAGCTTGAAGATCTTCAGGATCAGCAGCATGGGGATGATCAGCTTCTTCAGCTTCTTGCGGGCTGTAGAGGCAAACAAAAGACTTAACTTTGGCCTGGCCAAGAGCTACAAGCAGACTTACAGAAGGGGCCGGCGCCGTGTTTGGTCTCGATGACATCCAGCTCGCTGTCAATGTCGTTGCCAATGAAACGCGCCTCGTAGCGACCCGCCTCGGTGAGCTCCTCGGGCCACTCGACTTCCAAGGCGGTGGATTTGATGAAACTACGTGAGAATGTAAGGCAATAAGCCACGGCGAGAGGGGATTTCCAGTCATCTCCACTTACCGTTCAGCCCGACGGAGTCCGTATTTGACCAGCAAGTTCCAGTCGTCGTCCTCGCCACGCGGCTCCTCCGAGTACTCAAAGGGCTCCTGGAGCAGCGAGCGCTGCTGGGTCTCCGGCAGCCTCACCACGCGGGCAAAGTCCGACAGCTTGTACTGGTCCCTGAAGAAGACCTCGTCGAAGGTGTTCAGGGCCTGCGTCTTGAAGCACTCGGACAGGTCACCGCCCAGGCAGTTGCTGTTGGTGCGGGCCAGGTAGGGGTCGTTGTCGTTGCCTAGACCAAAGATGCTCAGGATCGAGGAACGGCCGCGCTCCTCGCCGACTCCCGGCTGCTGCTGGGGCTGCTGCTGGAACTGCAGGGGCTGCTGGGGTTGTGGTTGCGGCTGCGGCGCGTAGATCTGTTGGACGGCTGGGCTGGCCTGCTGGTCGGGCAGGCGTAGGGCCTCGCCGGCCACTAGGCCGATGGAGATGGCCACCAGGGCGAAGACTGCAAGTGCCTGCATGGCTGGAAAATTTGAATTTGTATTACGTCCGTTAGAGCGGAGCGGTTAATTGATTTTCATTCAAAACAAGTGGCGCTGCTGGCCATGGACGCGCCGGACGATAAGAAAAACATAAACAATTTTCAGTTAATTGGCGCTGAACCGGTAAAGCGGCAAACTGCTCGCTGGTCGTTTTCTCTGTCGGCCCGTCAGTCGATCGATCAGCCGGTCGGTCAGTCGGTCGGACGATCGATCGGTTTAACAAGCGATGCTCAGTCACGGCTCCCAGCGCTTGGCACCTTCCGTTTCTGACTGGCGACTGGCTGGAAGTCGAGAGCCGTTCGGCTCGGCTTTTTGGCAACTTTCGGGGCGACAAACGCGCAACGGGCCAACTTTCAGATGAGTCAACGGAATCGGCCCAGCTAAGCGTCTGCAATTAGCCCCAGCGAGAGACACGTAATCCTCAGCCCGTAACTCTCACTTTCAAGCTACGCAAACGCCGAACTGCTAATGATTTGCTCAATGATTTGCGCCCGAGACTGGGCCAGAAGCGGGCTCTCCGAGCCGAGCCACAGTCGCCCAGCAGAGCATGGCGGGAGGTGTAAGTGTGGTTTTTTGGTAAATCGCCGAAATCAAAGTGAAATGCAGGCGAGAGCCAGCCGAAAACCGGTTGCGGGAAGGGTCCCTGCTGCCCCAAGAGGTGCGTGTGCTCAAGTGAGCCAGAAAATGCACGTAATTCAATTGGGTTAAAAGCACACATAAGAAACGAGTTGGCCGAAAGGCAGGGGGGGCCTGAGGTCGCCCTAATTTAATGGCGAAGGCTTTGCTCGATCGCGCTTTTACTTTCAACGTGGCCAGAATAGGCGAAAACCGGCCAAGCCGGCCAGGCTTTGTTTGTTTTGTCAATGGGATTGGGGCGGACTTTGAACTTCCTCGTAGGGTCGGCCAAGAGTTCAATGGTCGGTAAATCCGCCGGCCTAAGGTTTGTTTTCCGCCGGCTCCGCAAAGTAGGCAATAAAAAAGCGCTTATGGCAGCAAACTGGCCACTCCGTTGCCATAAAATTTTCAGAGGGATATTAATACAATCTCCTATGGAAACCCAGCTATGTAATTATAATTAAGTAATTCTTTAAGCCCTTTATGTTTTGTGGTTAGGGTTGGAAATGTTGAACCATTTATAAATAGTTAAAGTTCTGATATAAGTAAACGTTAATCAAAGTTTAGCTGGTATTGACCCTGCAAATAAGTCAACACTGACAGAAGATGGGAAATTTTATGGCTAAATAGCCGCACGCGCCGCAAAGTATGCCTGGCTCTTTTTGAGGGGCTGCCTCGACAACCGAGCACTTAAAATGTAATTAATTAATTGTTGTTTGGCCAACCAATCGATCTGTTTGCCCGCCCGTGGGCTCTTCCGGGAACCCCGGCATCTGGGGTCAGCCAGTGAATGCATTTAATTTCAAAATCCCGTCCTGTTTGCGGCCAACAGTTGCGGGCCTTGTGGCCTTTGTTTTGCTTTCAAATTTGCATGGGGGCGCCGAAGGTCAATGAAATTTCGGGCCATTTCAAAATTCACTATGCTAATTAAATCGATGGTTTTTATTTACTCTGCCCGCCACTCACCGCGACCCACAAACTTAACCATGAATGGCAATATTCAAATTTAACTCGGACTTGTTTTCAGGCACCCCCCGAGCTTCCTGGAACTCCCTATTTGCCAGCGATTACACAATTGCACTTCACTTCACGATTCACTTTCAGGTTGCGTTACCTTTGGCTGTTTCCTTAGTCGAGCTTGGGGAGTTTGTTGCGGTTAATCCTGAGAGGGACCTCTGTAGTTGGCTGGTTAGCGAGCGACTGTGCCAAGACCCGGCCGCCTGCAATGTTTTATATGAAAGGCGAGCGGAGGCACGCGAATCTGAGACTCTCAACGCAGACAATGGCCGGCCCACAACGATGATCGGCGATGGCGCGACGCGTGGCCATAATGATCCGCAGACAGGCCAACACGCTCGCTTTTGCGGTAGGTTGGGGTTAACGACGACCGGACCGAATGGGGTCTGTAGGCTGAGGCGTCAACGACTTCGGGGTCCGGCTGGCCGGCCGACTGGCTGGCTGGCGCCTTGAGAAAACCCCAAAAAGCCGTTGTGGCGCACGTAGCGACCTTGGATTTGAGTTTGGTTTTTTGATTAAGCATCGAAATGCTCAAGAGCCGAGCCACCTTCGGGAACGGGTGAGTCATCTGCTAAGGGGAAAAGTACGTCACCGCCAGGGGCATCGGCGCTGCCGCTGCCACCATCTCTCGGCCGAGATTATGTAATTTTGTTTGGCTGGTAATAATCACGCTTCCACCGCAGCCGGTTGGGAAACACCCACACACACATGGACACACTCACTCAGCCGAAAGTCACGGCAAAATGTGAATAAACTGATTTTGTTTCTTTGTCGGCCGAATTGCCACATTAACGAGGCCTGCCCAAAAGTTATCGACCTCAAAAACTCATCTATTAATAATCTTCTTCTCTCCTTAAAGCTGAATAGATTCAGTTGAGGGATGCATTCGAGGTCATTCGAGACAAGCATTGGACACTGTAGTCCCCTACAATTCGCCAATTTTTCATTGACTTTTTGGATTTGTTTGCCGACTTGCACTACTTTCTGGCCAGCCCTCGGACACTCCATCACAATGAGTAGGAGAAGGGAAGCTTCGACTCTTGCATGCATGCTGCGAGAGCGGGAAAGCCCCAACCTGCTGGCGACCAGCCGATTTTGCATAATTGTGGAAATTCCAAGTCTACTGTGGGGCAGATTTTCCAGAGTGCCGCTTGGGGCATTGGCAATTGTGTAACAAAAACGGCACACACCCAAAACACCAGTTTGGGTCAGTGTGTAATTACAATTTCGGGAACAATTTCCGACCGGCGGATCCGCGGCCGCAACCGCAGACACGTCAGCCTGCTGGTGGCAGCTGCCAGCCTGGAGTGTTGTTCACTCGGCGGCAATTGCAATGCGGCGGCAAGTGGTGGTCAACTCTCAGCTCTGTTCGCATTGAATTAAGGGCATTTTTGTTTTAGACAAACTTTGACGGTTTATTGATTTTCGCTGACTAAATTGGAGGATAACAAGGATTAGATTATGATTATGGATAGGCAATAAATAAACATGAATACAACGAGCGCAACTAGACGGTTAACGAGATTATGATTAAGTTGGTTTCTGGGCTATAAATAAATAAATAATAAATAAATAATTGTTAATTCGGCTAACTGGCTATAAATAACAATAGCTGGGTTAATTACGCTAACGAGACGTTCTATATTTACAGCACATTAATGAACTCCCCGTGTGTCCTTTCTTTTTCCGTACCCCCCCAAAGGAACATCCGTATCCCGAGCCCCTGAACGACTTGCGCCGCCCCCGCCGTTGCGGTGCGAATAACGAAGTTTCATTTTTTATGGCTAGGCTACCTAAAATTAAATTTGCATAATTATAGCTTCAAGTCTTGGATCCTGCGGATTGCCAGCCGCCGACGTGACTTCCCAACTTTTGCGCTTGGCTGGCTGTCGGGGCGACGGTGCGGCGCATCGGCCTACGCCAATTTGCGGGCCTGGACGAGCTTGTTGATGTCGTTGTAGGTGGAGAGCATTGCTGGATTTTCGAAATCCTTAAATTCCTGGCATTTAGCGAATGACTGCTCGCAGTCAACACCGTCCTGGCCATCCTTGGCCGCTCTCATGTATTTGAAGAAGCGCAAAATGTCCGGATTATCCGAGGTGGGTTTTCGCAGCTCGTTAAGTTCCCTGTTCGCGGAGGAAGAAATAAAATTTTATTTGAAATTTAATACCAAGCAAGAAAAATATCACGATTTAAAACTTCTCCACCAAAACCAACGACATTTGAATGCCCTACAATCCTACCTAACTTTTTAAAGAACTAGGATCTCGGAATTCAAGTCACATCAACTCTATCTTATCTGATCTCAGCATTGACTGAGATTTCTGCAGGTTAATCTGATATTCGCGAGGTTGCCTACTTTCAGGCAGTGGCTTAAACTCACCGACTCAACTGGGCCGAGACCAAATTGCTGTATGGGGCATACTTCGTGGGGTTGGCATACATCAAACAGATGAGCTTCTCACGGCAGCTCTCCTCGTCCGAATTGAGCTTGAGCTGGGCAAACACCGAGTCGAGGCGCGACAGCAGCGGACTGTAGAACGGGTCGTAGTTGGAGAGCAGCAGGGAAGAGGAGGGCACCTTCTGGAACGATTGAAACATGTTCATATTCGCCGGAGATATCGGAGCCTTGGCCATGCCCGGGGCGGCGAACGAGCCGGATGACAAACTCTGCGAGTTCTTAAACGAAGCGGCTCCAATGCTCTGCAGGGCACTGAGATATGTGTCCTGCATAGTCTGCTGGCCGCCGTAGCGCGACAAGGTGTTGCCATTGTAGGAAACGTACTGCGGCGTCTGCTGCGAGGCTTCTGTTGAAAGGAACAAAGGTAAAGGCTTTCCAGAATGCAAATGGAGGGGTTTGGGACTCACCTGCGTTGTATTCGTAGCCTTCGTTCTTCTTGGAGTCCTCATCGGCCATGCCGAACTTGTTGTCGTCGTCGAAGTTGACGCTGTTGTCCCGGAAGTCCAGGTCCTGCGGTGGATCCATGGGCCTCACAAACAACGGCACCGAACCAGCCGACCCAGCGGAAATGCCTGCCGGGGCAGGGGCCACCAGTGTTAGATTCTTTTGAAATCAATGCTCGCATAGATAAGAACACTCACCCTTGCCGATTAACTTGGTTACCGTGCCAATAATAGTGGGCAGGAAGAGGGCAAACAGCAGGCTTTTCAGCACTTGCACGCCCATGTAAATCGGCCAGAGGACCTTCTTCAGCCCTAAAAATAGCAAGCGAGAGATGAACGGATGATTGACTGGCAATTCCCGGGAACTTACCGGCAAAGAATAAAAGGCGTCCGGTGGCAAAGGCGCGAGGCAGGCTGAGGCTCACCTCTCCCCGCTCCTCGCCAGCAGAGCGGCGCACGTGCCTCCGGGCCGGAGATTGCGTCTGTCCCGCCTCGGAGGAGGTGTGGTTTTGCTGCAAGGCCATCACCAAGTCCGGCGTGGGCTCATACTTGCCCTCGGTGAAGAAATGGTCAACGTACTCCATCAGCAGCTGCTCCAGGCCCTTGAGGTCCTCGCTCAAGGGCCGCGTTTGATTCGCCTGAATTTCGTTGGGTGTGGCCGGGACGCCCCCTGCAGTTTTGCTAGGTTCCCGGCTGCGCTTAACGGCCACCGCCAACCGGAGGTCGCTCTCGCCCTCGGCCGGCTGGAACACCCGATATTGCCCCGTTTTCGTAAACACATTTCGGGATATAAACTCCGGGCTGATGCCCTTCGGCACCATCGGTCGAAACGAACTCTCCGTTGCTGCCGCTGCCGCTTCTGCCCCAGCCAAGGGCTGACTGAAAGTTTCCCTGCCACCGGCGCTGCCACCGACTGCCGGCGGGTTGCTGCTCGCCGCTGTTGTAAGCATGGCCGCGGCCAGGGCCAGCCAGAAGTGAACCATCAAAAGCCCGGCGAACAGGGTCCGCCGTTGCTGGCCACCTCTCTGTTTTCTGTGACTGTTTGCTTTTAATCTTTGTTGTTGTTGCTGGTGGGGCGCCCCAGACCCTGCGCTGTTTGCCTTGCTTAACATATTCATTATTGCTTTTCCGCTCTGCCACTCGGGTGATGTGGGATGCTGGCAACTTTCTGTGTCATTGGTCGGTGCAACGGCCCCTGCCACTGACGTTAATTGTTGTTCCTTGTTGTCTTCCCACTTGCAGGATCCGCTCTCTAAAATTGAGGGCTGTAATGAAAAATGATGTGCGCATTCACTTGAAGAGTCTTTCGCTGTTTACCCAACCCCGGCCGGGGGTGTGGGCCGACTCGGGCGTGCTCGTGGCAACCGCGCCTCGCACATAAATAACTTAAATGGCACGTGCCAGGCAACCAAATGATGCCTTCGCACAGCCAATAAACTTTATAGACCGTCAAAGGATTCGACACTGGGGCCCCCCTCAAACGACCTGCCAACTCTCAGCTCGCTTCAAAGGGCTGCCCAACCGCAGCTAATAATGCCCATGCCCCGCTTGCTGCCTGCTGACGTCAATTAGATGAGCATCTGAGTGTCTGTTGCTGGCCATTAAAATCGGCCAGCGCGTGCTGAGGCGTTGCTTGGCTGACGTTAGGAAAACAATGCACGTTTCGGGCTCTGCCAACACCTGCAACTCAACGTCGGGGCTTTTGACTCCGATCCGAGGCGGGGGCCGCCCTAAGCTGCCGTCAGCGGCAGTCAATGCCACCGAAAGAAGACTCCGCCGCAGCACACAAAAAAGTGAAAATGTAAACAGTTTTGTTGATATTTGCACGCCAAGCATTCGAGTTCAATTTACTGGCCGCTTGTTGGCTGCGCAAACGCAAGGGGCGGCGGCGGCGAATCACGAGATTTTCATGTTGCATTTTTACTTTCGTTTTCGGAAAATATCCAGCACCGTCGTGCTAATAACAACACTCAGTGCGAGTCGAATGCTCTTCAGCTATTACGGAATGGGCCGAAGTTACCAGCTGCCAACAAAGCGCCGCTCGAGCGGGTTAATAAACACAAGCCCCGGTTCACAATGCCAGCAAATTGGCCACCGCACCAAATGTACCATGCCGTTGGCACCAAATGGCAATACAAAAGGATATCCAATAAAGGAGCAAGGTCCGAAAGAGAGCTAAGAAGTAATCACATAAGCCAGGAAATACCCCAAAGCGGGAAATGGAATTTTTCCTTTCGATTTCAGACATCGTATTTTGTTCTGAATCCGTGCTCCTTTAAAAATAAGGAATACTAGGAATATGATATGTATTACTAAAAGAGATATTGTTCCAATCTTGGGTTCTTCAATAATCTTGAAGTCTTAAAAAGCAGAAGTAACCAATCTTGGAAAAAGGATTTGCTATAATCATAGGGAGATAGACTAAGCTTTAGTCCATTTCGGATTTGTAGCTTCCTGAAAAACAACGGGCGAAGGTCTTAAAGACGGGATTGCCAACTTTATATAAAGAATTCCTCTATTTTGAAGAGGTTTCCTTAAACCATTCACGACAAACTGAAATGATTAAGCCGTATTTTTTAGTTTGATTTAATTATTAATATAGACAACAAATAATTCTTTAGTTAGACTGTATATTTGATTAAGTGAAGGTTTAAAGTTATTATTCCGAAAAAATATCTTCTCGCATGCATTCTTATCAATAGAAAAGAGAGTCCAAAAGCCAAACGAAGTGCTTTAAATAAAAATTCCCCTTTCCTGAACATCATTTTCGGTCAGGTCTATTGAAGTTTGTCAGAGAGACTGCAGGTTATAAAAAATTCACTGTCAACTCGAATTAGCATTGAAATTTTCGTATTCTTATCCACGACTGGGAAGTTCAGAAAGTTCTTAGCTCATCACGTAATTGACAAATGGATAATAAATTCACTGCACTCTTCCAAAATGTCCAGCGTGAGAATATCCGCCTTTTTTTGTAGAGAACAAAAAGTTTAACGACCCGGACCGTGAACTTTCGACCTTTCAAACATTAAAAGGTAAGTACAAAAAAAAAAATTCATTCGACTATCAACGGTCGTGTTTTTCGACGCTTCCTCGCTGGCCGACACAAATTACAGAAGTTAGTTTTCATTGAATCACCAATAAACGTGATCCGAGAGGTTTTATGGCGGCTCCTGGAATTGACCAAGAAGAAGACTACCGTCTTCACGTAGGGATAAGGATCCAATCTTGTTGCTTAACGAATTTAAATAAATGGAGTCCAATTGACGTTTCCACGAAGAGGACGAGTCATTGAATTCTATTAGCTGCAGAAACTAAAAGTTGATTGACCCTTGGGACCAAAAGGAGTCCAATTTTTTTCAAAATTAATCAAAATGAAACGCAATTAGACTGTCCAAGATTCGATGATAGCTCTTGTACATTGAGTAGGTATTTAAATGGCCCGCTATTAATTGCATTTTCATTTCCCATCAGCGCCAGGCTACACTGAAGGTAATGAATTACCACAGTTTCGGTTTGAGGAAGCCTCCTCACTCATTTGCCTGGGCCCGGGCAGATCCATTGGCCGCTTTCCATTTACGGTAAGTGGATTACTTCGGTTGTTTTAAAATCGAATGCGACCGACCGCCGTTCCCACGGCATTGCAGATGCACTCGCCGCCCTCGTTGGCTGGGTGTGGGTGGTTGGATGGCGGCCCGGAAGTTACCTGGCCACACGTCAATTATGCAGTCTCGGATATGTTGGTAGGTTTAATCCCTTGGTGGCTGAGAATCTCGTTAGTGGGCCAAGTTCGAGGCGCTGCCGCCAGCGGTACTCACCCAGAGCGGCTCGCTTGGCCGAGTCTGCATGCAAATGAGCTCCGAAATGTGGCGGTGGCCGCTTATCGACGGCAAAGAATCTCGGCAGCTCCGAAAGTTCTATTGCCTTAGAACGCTAAGGCTGTCTTGGGGCGGCTTTAATTTCTGACTGCCTTCATGCTCTGATATTCCGCCCTCAAAGTTTGCCGCATTGTTGGCGGCAGCGGCAGCGGCGTAGCGTTTAATCAGTTTTGTGGTTATTGCTGCTTTACTTTTACTAGCAGCCACCGCTGCCCGGGTGTCGTCTTCGTGCCAAAAAACGGAAAGCCAGTTGAAGTTTCTCAATTAAGTCACAGAAGTTTGCCAACTTGTGACGGGTCTGCCACCGCCACCGCCACTGCCACTGCCCCGACTTGCCTAATGCGAATTGATGGATTCGGGGCAAAGCTGAAGCCAGCCGACAAGCGCACAATGCCAGGTAGCCAGCCCAGAAGGGTTGACGCGCTTCCCAACAAAGCCAACCAGTTTTCCTCCAACAAGTTCAGCTCTAACGGTCCGTCAAACAAAACCAGACCTGCACTGCGGGCTTTGTGTGACATAACTGTAAGCCAAGCGACTTGGCCAGAACCCGGCTGACCGGCTGCAAGAGGAAATCCGTTAAGGGGGCTCCTGGGCACTTTTATCGGAAAGAGCATCGCCTAGTCGTCGAGTGCAGGAGCAGGCAAATTAGCGCACCCGGACACGGCGACGAATGTGGGTAACGGAAAGAGAAACCACCGGAGAACCCACCGGTCGCACTGATTTGATTGCTGGAAGCTTTCGTGTTGGTTGGTTTTTTTGGCCGTTGCAATTTCACTGGCCGCCGGTCCAAGTGAAATGTGATTTTCGCCAATTAGCCGCCGATTTGGCCGGGCCCATTAGCCGCCGACTTATACGACCTTCTCGCTAGAAAATCCAGCGATTTATATGCAGAACCCGGCCGATCCGACAGGCAGGGCGGGGCCAACGAAATCGAACTTGATCGTGCAACCCTTTAGACCTGTGGCACTGTGGCACGGGTCGTGTGGGGCCCGTGAAAGTTAAGTGGCCGGCGCTGCTGTGAATGCCGTGGAATTTCAGTGCCATTAAAATGAGCTGCTAACGCGCCATTAAGTTTAATGAGCTTGTGATTGCCGCTGTTATAATTGCGCGCCGATTGCGCAACTTCTATTTATTTAAACTTCACGGCCCTCGACCCGACCAGGTTCATGGCAGTGGGGAGGTTCCCTGCTTTGGTGATCCTTTTTGAAGAGGAAATGCCGTTGCCGTCGATATGTATTGACCGAGAAATGCATACGCATTTCCGACGCCACTTCCCCTTGTCGGTTGGACTTGGCCTGCATTTGTCAGCCGGGCTAAAAGCAGGCGAAGAAAGTTGGCTTAAAAAAACCAGTCCAAATGGAAGTCTCCTCAAAATCCGCACTGGCAGATGTGCCAACCAGAGTGTCGGGCATTTTACATTTCCCTCCCCCGGCCGCTCACTTCATTTAGTGAAATGAAAGTGCGAGTGGCAGGGAATCCGCCCCGACCAGACCATCCAGCCAACCGCAATTTCATGCTCTGGACCAGCAATTCGATGCCCAATGCAACTAACCAAGCTGAAAGTGGCAGTTTTGTAATCAAAAGTCCATGAAAATCTGATTTCATTTCCCCCCCAGCCGCACTGGCCCTTCCGACCGACATATTGCGGTTGCGGACAGTTGGGCAGTTGGACAGACCGCTGATAGACCGAGGAATTGATGGACTAATAACGGTGTAGGTGCTGTTGGGCCGGCTATCGTTTTCATCGTCATTTTGCAGTTGATTGGCTGCACCAGCGGCTTTCATTCTGCCGGCTGGCGGACGGGTGGGCGGGGCGGCTGGCCGCTCCATGCATGACGCATTTCATTTGTCTTTCGAGTTTTATTGGCTTGTGCGCTTCGCACACGAATTTCTACAAAAAGAAAGTGTCATAAAACGTGGCCAACGCCGATGGGAAGAGCAGCAGCCGAAATCGTCGCACAACCCAACGACGGCCACTCGATATTGGGATAGGACACACACACACACACTCGGGCACTCGCACACTTGCGGAGGGGCTCATGCTGAGCGGCTTACATAACATCGACAGCTGGCCTGAGTCGCTTCTTTTGGAAATTAAATCATTAAATTATCGCGACGCCCGCCCGTCTCGAGAGAAAAGCCCGCACAATGGGATTCCCAGGGCCCCAGACGCTTTGTTTGGCCAACTCGGCGTGAATGGGCCGACAACTTGACGGGAGGGCCACTCGACCGGGGGGTCAATTTACCTGGTTGATCAGCGATTGATCGCCGCGCGAAGAACGCCAATTCGGCTGTCACTTTCGCAGGCCGCCAGCCGAAAGTTGTCGGTGCTGTTGTTCTCCTCCTGACGGTGGTGGTGAAAAGTTGGCCAAACCACTTTTGGTGGCCGGGATGTTCTGCTTTCCACTGCACTGGCAAATCCGCCGCGAACCACAATTACAATTGCCGTACTCGATCACTGGGCCGCCTTCCGTTGGTCGGGGCCAAAACAACGCACATGGAAGCCTTTTATTGCACTTTTTCCAGGAGGGGAGTGGGGGGAAATTGGTGGCTTGATGGGCGTTTAGTTTAATTCGACGTTTTTGGATTTTTGTTTTCCTGTTTCACTTTTTCTCTCTCTTTGTTTTCAATTTGTTCGATTTGCTCGCGCTTTCAAAAATTTCACGACACTAAAGTCCACAACCAAGGCGATAACGGTTCAATGTGGCGACGTTTCCGTGGCAGCGTCTGGCGCTCAGCTCGCAACAAATCGGACTGTTGTTGGCGGCGAAAGCAACTGGCCCGTCCGCTGTCGGCGCTGATGGCTGCGGGTGTTGCTGCCGCCGCTGCCGATCGCCGCAACCAGTTTTCGACGTAAGCCGCGACGTAAACGCGGCCTACGTGACCGAGAGAGCGAATCGCCGGGAGAGCGAGTGGCGGGCGACAACTACAACAATTGGCACTCTGGCTCGTGACTGCTCTCTGTTTAGCCGGAAAACTGAACGCCGCAGCGGCAGCCGCAGGAAAGCTCGTTAATGGCCAATAAAACGGCAAACTCGGCCAAGACCAACGCACCGCCTGATGAGCTTCTGCAAAAGACGCTTTATCATCCCTGCAAAAAGTCGTAAACGTCTCTTGCATGCCAGACCAACAGTGGGTCATTCTGGCCAATAAAAGCCAACCTGCCTGTTCAGGATGCGTGCCCAGTGGCAGGCAAGAAGTCGCCCTTCCACTTCGTGAGAAAGTCGCGGCGGCTCGTAGTCAACAAAGCAAAACAGTAGTTCATTTGGCCGTCTTAACTGTAATTAATTTGTGGCGACAAATCGGCGAGTTGCCCATTGACTCTGGTGGACAGAAACCGCAGAGGGCCGGGCCTGGGTGAGGGGGCGTGGCGGCGCGTTAACCAGGTCGACCGGCCGGTGACCACAATAACTCAAAAATCAAATAACCACAACGGAATGAAAGCAAATAACCCGGCCAACGACGAGGGATCCCACACAAAATCAATAACTGGAAAACCATAACAATCGGCCACGACGATGCTCCGGAAGAATGGAACCCCCCGCGCACCAGGCAAACGAGGCCAGTGGGTGGACAGGCATTCTTTTGTGGTCGCCTCCATTGATCGAAAAAATGAAGAGCGACTTACAATTTCGTTGCCTGTAAGCCGCCCGTGGTCATTGTTGCTGTTGTCATTGTTGCTGTGAAAGTGGCAGAGCAAAAAACAGCATCCATTTAGCGTCGATTAGGCCGGCAGGTGGGCACCGCCCAGCCTCTTCTCTGGAACGGCGATCATCATTCGATTTATTGATGTTGTCTCCAAAGGCAAATCTCCTGACAAGCCCCAGGCGTTTCAAGCCCCTGCCCCTTCCCCGACAGCCACGTGCCCAGCTTAGCAAAGTTGTGTTATTTTTTGTGTGCCTGGCGTTTTGTATGCATCAACGGTTCCACGCACAGTCACGTCGATGTGATGGCTCTTTCCCAGACTCCCCGGCGGAGCACAAGAAATTCCACTTACGCTTTGGTGGGCCGTCGTCGGTTTGTCAATATTTGTGGACCGTTTTCTGTGCCGTTTTACTTTTATTTTTGCATTTTATTTCTATCAATAATTTCACTTTTACTCATAAATATGCTAATTGCCTGCCCAGGCCTGACTCACTCACAATGGCAGCATCATCTCCGCCGATTAACACTTCAATGCCAGCGATATGCCTCTCAGAATGGCTGTCCAGCTGTCCGTCTCTTTGCCATTGCGTAATTGGAAGAAGCCAGCGGCCAAGACGCTGCCAAGAAGAAAGTCAAATAAGCCCGGCGGCGAGAGTGCGTGCCAAAGCCGATAAGAAAGGCACACGCTCTCCGGCTTACGCACCTCTTCATCTCCCCGGGCACTTTCACGAGTGCATTGGAGTGTTGGCGACGCGGGTGGCCAGGCGGAAGGGAGCCCGAGCTCCCGTAATGAGGAGCCCGGTGACAGCACAAATTGCTGGTGATATTTTGTAGCCGCTGTTCATAGAAATTTTTAATTAAATTTCGACGCTGACGTGTGGGAACTTTTCTCTTTATTTTTTCGGGTCGGCTGGCTGGCCATCATCAAAAAGAAGACACGCAGCCGGGTAATCCTGTCGGTTGTGATTATTAAGTCATTTGCGGCAACTCGAAGGCTAATTAAATAGTCTGCTTGCGAAACTAAGTTAATTGGCTCGCCATGGGAGGCAGGGCGCCCGGCACAAGCGTGTGTGGCTGGCTAATGCATATTAAGTGGCCGAGCAGAGGATTTGTTTTTGCTGTCGCCTCTTGACAGGAATATCAGACCGCCCTCAATCCCCCACCCGGCCCAGAGCCGGGCTCGTGACGACTTTGATTGATTATGTCGGCGGTTGGCTTATCAAATTGTTTGTTTGACTTCACCTGGCCCAGAGACGGACAGTTGTCACGGATGTTCTTGGGGCCCCGGCCCATCGACCCGGCCCATTTGGCTGGTTGTCATGATCATGAAATGGCTTACATTACGTCGTTTTTATGGGCCATCGCGTTTTACGGCCACACACACGCACAATTAATGGCCCGGCGCAGTCAAAGTTCGCAGCATCGCCCCGTTGGTCCTTAAAATAAAAGCCGCTGAATTGAATTTTGAATTCCGACTTTAAAACTGATTTATTGTTCTGAATGGACTGACTGCACTTAGTTAGTTACATTTGGGCCGCTTGGGCTGCCGTTGATAAATTCACATTTAGGAGACGTTCATAAACTTGTACATCAAGATGAATTGGAATACTTAAATAGGCAAATCCTTAGTCGCCCACCGATGGCTTTTAGTTTTTGGCTCACACACACACACACACACACAGGCATTGGATGGGTATCAATTACTTGAAATTTAATTGAAGGGCTCGTTCAATTAAATCACAGTAAAGGACTTCAAGGAAAGCGAGAAACCACTAACGAAATCACATTTGGTGAGGGGCTGGGGGGACACAAATGCCGTCTTACAAGCTAAACGAGCTGGCTAAACTTATTGGATTCCAACTTACCACTAAGCACTTAACCGCTATGTCTCACACTCACTCGCACACACACACAGTCCGGAGGGGAAACTTAAATTTACCTCAGCTTGGCTTTCAATCACTCGACTTTGTCGTCGCTTTGACGTCCTCGCCGTCAGTTGCTTATTTTACTTCCTTTGTGGCTTCGTTTCGGGGGCGACTCGGTCTCTGGCGGTGGCAGGCGGCTGCTTTACACCCAAGTTCAGCTGCTGTGCGCCGCGCTGAAGGATCCGCGGGGCGGGGGAGCATGAAAAGTATTGAAAATTATACAAAAAAATACAATTGGGAAATTTCCAAGTGTGCGCACAACGTCGCTCTGCCGAGCGGGCGGGGGCGTTGTTAATTCTACGAAAAGTTTCTCCAAAGTTGCCACCAGCAACAAAGAAGAATCAAAATTGACCAACAAAATAAAAAGGAAAACAATAATCTCCGGCTCTTTAAAGTCATTGGAGGCAAGGCAAGCAGTGGACCGAGAATTTCATGCAAGGACCCCCCCTCCTCCCAGCTACAATGGGGCGGGGGTGGCCGCGCCAGCTCAAGTCACTCGTGAATGGAAAGTTATGAGGCATGAAGCATGCAGACTAAAATACACACACACACACGCACACACCTACTGACAACGACTAGTTAGTTGAGGGGGAGGATTAGTTTCCTTTACCGCGGCATCAGAATTGTGACCTCCGTGGAGATGGGATTCTCGGTGAGGGCCACCGACTCGGTGACCGCACTTCGCATCCCGTAGGCATTGCAGGTGGTCGTAGGCTCGCCATCATCGTGTCCGCCATCCCGGCCCTCGATGTCTATGATTCGATCACCGCGCTGAGCGCCACCACCGCCGCCACCGCCCGACGCATCGCCTGGTGCGCCACCGCCGGCGCCAGCGTCCATGCCGCCGAGCAGCCTGAGTTCACCTTTGGAGATGTCGGCCCCGTGCTTGCGGCGCCGCCGCGCAGCCGCCGCCTGGACGCTGCCGCCTGTCGTTTGGTCGTGGAGAGCAACATTAGTGGGAGCTATACAACGGCAGATAAGTTCTTGAAATTCTTTACGGAAGTTGTCATTGAGCCATCCATAGAGCAGGGGATTGGAGCAGGCCGAGCTCATGCCGATCATATGGCAAATGGCGTAGGTGACCAGCATGCCCTGGGTCACCCCGGAGCTCTGCACGTCGGCGTACAGATTGAAAAAGTTCAGCGGCAGCCAGGACACCCCGAAAATGATGGCTATGCTGATCAGCAAGCAGTTCGTGCGCTTCATGCGCCTGCCCCGCTCCGACTTGCGATGCGGGGTGGCCTGAACGGTGACGACGGTGATGCGGTTCTTCAGCTTGTTGTAGATCCCGAAATAGGCCACCGACACTATCAAAATCGGCACCAGGTACTGGAAGCACAGCGAGAAGATCGAGTAGTAGATCCTTCCCTGGTGCAGCGGCCAGTCCTCGATGCAGAACGGCAGCGTCGACTGGATCCCAATCTCCTGCAGCAGCATCGGCGTATCGTTCGAAATTAGCTCCTTCACTATGAACATGGGCGAGGCCAGCAGCAGAGCAAGCAGCCAGATCCCCGCCAGAATGGCCACGGCCCCGAAGAACTGCAAACTATCGCGCGTCGGATACACAATGACCTGGAGATGAATGACCAACCGGTTAAGCTCGACCGCAGGACTCTTTACCCCAGCACTGACCTGGTAGCGGTCGAAGGCTATGGCCGTAATGGAAATCGTCGACACGAAGATGCTCAGCGCCTGCAGCATGGCAATCATCTTGCAGAGGATGGCGCAGGAGCCGAAGGGCCAGAACTTCGACAGGATCTCCATCAGCGTCAGCGGCATGGTCACCAGGCACAGCAGCAGGTCTGCAACACAACAAACATAACAAATGAGCCGACCCCTCGGCCTCACCACTCACCCGATATGGCCAGGTTGAGGATGAAGAGGTTCCGGGCCGTGCGCATGATGGGCTTGCGGAGCACGGCCACCACCACCAGCACATTGCCCACCGAGCCGAACACAATCAGCACCGTGTACATCACAATCAGCAGGTGATACCAGGGCCCGTCGATGGCCCGGTTGCGGAGGAAGCGCTCAATCAGCACGGGCTCCATGTGGGGAAAGTCGTCTTCGAGGGTCAACGTGCTGTTGGTCACATTCGCGGCGAGGGCTGAGAGGTTGTTGGGCTGCTGGGCCGCCAGGTCGAGGTAGTCGAGCGCTTGGTGCTGCTCCTCGGACTCGAGGGAGCTGCCGGCCACTCGCGCTGCCAGCAGGGCCATCTCGGTTTGGTTCAGTCTGATGATCTGGGGGAACGAAAGACAAATCAATCAGCACCTTGGGAAGGGGGGCAGTGGTTGCCTGGCGTGCGTGAGTTGGCCATTTATGGGTGATTTATGTGTTTGGGGGTAAACCGCACGTCAAAGTAAGCCCGAAACTGTCGTCCATTTCCCGCGATTGTTTACGAGTTGGGGCAAAGCCGTTTGTTTATTTTTGCGTGGGTATCGGGGGAGCCTCTATCGTCGCTTGGCATGAGAACCGAACATTTGACGCTTCCCAGATCGCCCCGTCGACACTTTATGAATTTTGCCTAGCTACTTTTTGCGGGACCCAAAAGAAAGTTGGAGTTTCGTGAGGAGTTTTTAGTCCCCAATCAGGTCGTTCAATTGCCATAAAGAAAACGTTGCGTGGGGGCGGGTGAAGCGTTATCAGGATTCGTAGGAGAATAAATTACGGCATTTGCCTGGCTCGATAGAAAATTTACTGGAGTTCAGAAATCATAAGGAGTTTTTAGGCCCTAGCAACATCAATCAGGCCGTTCAATTGCCATAAAAAGGGCGTTGCGTGAAGCGTTATCAATGGGCCGGGGCCAGGATTCGTTGGAGAATAAATGACGACATTTGCTAAAAATAATTGTGTAATTTTATGCAGCGAATGCCAGGCACTTGTCAGTGTCAATAAAACACACAGGATGACGAGTCAAGACAACCGTAAAAACGACGGCCCCTCCACCCACCCGCGCCCATCAGCGTCGCCATCAGCGTCCCCATCGCGATTAATGGGAAGCCCCGGAGAAGCGTCTGGCCTGACAGGCAAAGGGGGGCTCACAACAAATGAGTTGCTAATCAATCCTGTCAGTCCTGGCCTTGCCCTGTAGTCTGCCTGCTGGAGAGTTCGCTTTGCCGTTTCGAATTCCTTCTGGTCAATCAACAAGCAAGCTTCACGGAAAGTTTAAATTTAAGTTGCAGGATTTGCCCGCCTGCCAATGCATTTGGTGGCATCCTTCGGCAGCCAAACAGACGCTTGGCTCTCGGCTCCTTAAGTGGATCTTGATGTGGGGCCGGCAGGGCGCTTTAGTGGATTTTCATGTGAGCAAAGCCCCAAGGTCCTGGCCAAGTGCAAGGGCGGATCGAAGTCAGCGCTTTGGCTGCGGTGTCCCCGGACGTTTTCATTAGCAGTTCGCCGAGAAAGCGGCAAGGAGCTGGGTGGCATTTGCAATGCAAAAGGAGCTTCCCAGGACACTACATTGGAATTATGTAAAGTTGTCTCTCGACTGTCCTCAACTTGTCAGGAATTTGAATAAATTTCCAGCCCCCCACGGTCTCCACACGGGGCATTCATATTTCCTCTTTTAGCGACTTGTCGCCGCCGTCCCCAAAGGATATTTTTGTATTCTTATGGCCCGCGTAATACCGCATAAATAACCCGCCAAAGCAACCTCCCGACCAGCTCTCCTGCCCGCCTGGCTCGGTCATTTATTGTGATTTATTTTGGCGGCGGGCTGTAAAATCGAAAAGAGCTTCGCGTGCGTCGTTTTTGGGTTTATCAGTTTATTGGTAAACCTTCTAAGCCGGCGAATTGCTATTTTTAGCCAACTGCTCTGGGAAGCTTCTTGGATTTGAGGCGATTGCAGGCTGATCGAAGTTTAATTTGGTTCATTTTTTGTTTTCCTTCCTGAGTCGGGGATTTGCCTCCAAGGACACGAAACATGCGTCCCTTCGACCGGCCGTCACCTGAAATGCGCATTCAGCCCAGTCCCCCAGCAAAGCTCACATGATTGAGTGGATTGTGTACCTCAGTGGGAGGTCGCCTTGCCCCAGGCCCTGCCTCCTGCGAATGTCACAATGCTCATTTCTATTTCCTGTCACGCAAGTCGCCAATGTGATGAGACGCTCAGTCGGACTCAAAAGTTCCCCGCTGAGGACTCGAATTTAATGCGAATGCAATTTCCTTCAATTTCTCGCTTGTGTCCTAATGGCTTTTTGAGAAACGGACTCGGGCTCTGCAATTAGACCCCCGCTCACTTACCATTTTTTGTGGAGTGGAGAGGAGAGGAGACGCCTCCGACTGCCAGCAGCTGGGAAAGTTGATGTCGTTGGTTCGTTTTATCGCTCCTGATGGGCACTTTCTGCCAACCAGTGGCAGTTTCGTCTACTTCGTCGCAATTGCACAATTAAATGTCCTCGGATTGCGGTCGTGGCTTCCTCTACCATTGAGAGTAGTTTTCCGCATACTTCGGGCACTCGGACGCCAGCTGCGCGCGCGACACCAAAAGAAAAACCAACATGAAATGACTCCTTGGTGAGAATGACCAGTCATTCAGTCATTCCCACCCCCCTCGATTATTCGGTTTTTATTGCCGGCCAATGTGCCGCCGAACATTAGCTTCAATCTGCCCAAGTGTCCAAGTGATTGTCAGTCCGGCAAACCTCAACTCAACTGTATGAAAATCCGTGAAAGTCAAACAATTTCGCAAGTCCAAAGTTCATGCAAAACTTTAAGAAGTCCGCTGAACTTCTGCCCGGGCTATGCAACTTTAAGGCAGCCAGAAATTCCTGACATTTTACGCGTTCAACCGAACAAACGCATTTCCATCGGCCCAACGCCTCGAATTAAATTCGATTTTTGGGTAAACTTAAAGTTCGCCGGCCATCCGCGGACTTCGATTTGCACTCGATTCGTTTGATTAAATTTCTGATTCCACTGCGCAGTTTCTTTCATATTCCGCCAACTGCCCAACTACTCCGCCCTGTCAACTCGCATTTGCTGTGCATTTCTCAAAGTCCCCTTGCCCGAACCTGAACCCGACCCCGGACAGTCGGACACAGAGTGACCCTCGCCCACTCGCCCCCTTTGTTTATGTGTGGGTAAAAAAACAAGAATTATTTTCTTCTCGGGGGCCGTCCGCCGTCCGTCGTCTGGTGGGCAGCGTCCGGCGGATTATTAGCGAATTTCCGCGAACATCCACTCAAGTGGGCGCAGCGATCAGCTTGGCAATAAAACGAACGCGGCGCGGCGTTGAGTTGGGCAGAAATTTTTCACGCTTTTTATTTGTTTTCGTTTCGGCCGCGAGTGGGGCACGTTGCGCGCATTTGTTTGTGGAGCATCTCCGGAATTTTTACCTCCAAATTCTGCTTCGTTTTTTGGCCACGCTGCTTGTCAAATCGGCAGATTTAATATTTCACTTTTCTCAATTTTTTTATTAATTTTTTTTCTCACAATTTCTTTTAATTTTCAACGCTTCGACGCTCGTCAGTCGTCGCTCCTCGGCGGGTCGATCACTGATAACCAAACGCACTCGCAGCCGGCGACCATCTGTTGGCTTTGGCCGCCTAGCCCTTAACTTTTATAAGTTGGCCCTGAACCACACTGGCCAAGCCTCCTGGCCAACTGAGTCGGTTGGGTCCGCGTTGCGTATTCGCCACGTCGACTTCGCAGAAGCAACTGAATCGCTGGGCTTCCCCAAGCGGCCGACACGGCGCTCGGCAGGCCAACAGCTGCTGCGGAGCTTTCTTATCAGCGCCAGGGGTTGGTTCAAAGGAAAAAGCTCTGCCCCACCCCCAACGCCCACAGGGCCCCGACTGTGGGTCAATTTCGTTTATTTATAGTTAAAAAACAAGCTAAAGGAGCAACAGCCGAAGGATCCAGGTGGGGGGCAGTACAAAGGCCAGGATGATTTTGACAGTTTCCGCAGGATAAATTGGCGGGGAAAAGCACTTGAAAAATTTGGTTAAAAACAGGAGAAGAAAATATCGCAGGAATAAAAAAGGAAGAAAAGCGATGGAAAAAAGCACGAATAAATTTTGGGGGGGAACAAACGCGGAAAAAATTGGTATAAAAAAGTGCGGAAATATTTGGCAGGAGAAAAACATACTTAAATTTGGCAGAAAAAGCGCTGGAATATTTGGCGGGAAAAAAGTGGGGGAACATTTGGAGAAAAAGAATGCAGAAAGAATGCAGAATGCAGAAAAATTGTCAAAACTAAGAGCAGGAAAGTTTGGCGGCGCTGAAAACTGTCGACTGGAATAAAGCAAGGGGAAATTTGTCCGCCTCCTTTCGAGCCGTCATTTAAATTTTAAATGTTTATTTTCTTCACTTCTACGAGATCCTAGATTGTCATTTGAAAGGGATTTTTATTTCGCATAATTCTTCCAGAGAACAAGATTCTACTTGAAAAATTGTAAATGCTGTTTTCTAACAAGAAATAAGGAATAAATGGAACTAAAAAAAAAATACATTTAACCAATTAGGAAAGTGGGCATCGAAAAAAAGATTAACTTCATCTGCCTGCAGATACGAGCCTAAGTCCCAAGGGTTTCTCTACAGCTTGTAGTCTCTGAGATCCTCTTGTCTATACGGACAGCCGGACAGACAGACGTACATGGCTTGATCGCTTTCTCTCTTCAGACACAACTTTTCCACAAAACTATTATATTCTTGTACTTAAAGTAAAAAAAAAAAAAAAAGAATCCAAGACTCCTAGTCCATATCGTCGAGCAGTCCTTTGGCATCGAAGTAGGGCAGGATCTGTTCGATGTTCCGCTGGACCTTCTCGTTGGCGTAGACCGAGTCCTGGAAGCGCAGGGCCTCTGGATGCTCCAGGTACAAGTTGGCGAAGCAGGGCTCCCCGAAGCCCTCGCCCTCGTAGACCATCACCGGCTGGAACAGCAGCGAAATCACCACCCCTTCAAAAAAAGACCCTCGTCAGTTACCAAAGTCCTTGAAGGTCACCTACTCACCCATGAAGCGGCTGCGCTCGTACTGCAGCTGGAACTGGTGGAGGCTGGGCAGGCGGCCCTGGTACTTCACCCGCTGGAGAGCCTCCCTCAAAGCGTAGTAGTAAAACTGGACCAGCTCGACCTTCCGCTGGGCCAGGTCCTCCTGCAGGGAAGTGCTGAAGAAGTAGTGCAGATCGGTGGCTGGGCTGGTCCAGGTGCTGAACTGGAAGTCTATGGGCACCACGGAGCTGGGCCGCCCTGGCCCGTCGTAGGTGAACATGATGTTGGTCGTCCAGCAGTCGCCGTGGGTGAGCGTGGCGAAGTCCTCCTCGCCCACGTCGAACGAGCGGGCCGCGTACTCCATCAGCCTGTCCAGCAGCTTAGCCAGCTTCTGGCCATAGCGGGCCTGCAGTTTGGGCTGGGAGGCCACGAACCGCAGCAAGGACTTGAAGATGACGGTGAACAGCTTTTGGTAGCCGACGAAGCCGCGGGTGAAGAAGCTGCAGGCAAAGTTCTGGGCGAAGATCTGCGGCTCCCGCTGCCTGAGCACGGCCGCCGCTGCATGGTACTTGGCCAGCATCTGGAGGGTGAGGTGGGCGTGGGGCAGGTCCAGGCGCTCCTTGCGGCAGGCATTGCGGTAGCCCAGTTGCCCCAGGTCCTCCAAAATCAAGGCCTCGTGCTCCCGCTCCACGGCCAGGGCGTCTGCATGCAACTTCATCCCGCAGCCGGCCTCGCTCAGGATGGCCGACATCTTGGGCAGCACCTCCGCGTACATGTCCATCTCGCGGGCATAGACCTGGTACTCCTTGAAGATGTGGGCCTCGATGGCGTCGTCTGGCACACTCTCCTTCAGGAGGAACGTGTGCTGCTCGGGCTGCTTGGACTGGCCGCTGAGGAACTCCACTTGCAGGCGAGTCATCACGCCCACGTAATTCTCGCCCTTGGCCGTGGCTGCCTTGGCCGTGAGCTCGGTGACCTTCAGCTGTTTGTGGCCGTAGTACTGGCGTAGCTTGGCCTGGAGGTACTCCTTGGTGAGCCAGGCGGGCAGCTCAGCTGTTTTGTCTTGCATCTCGGACTGCTTGGGAGTGACTCGGGCCGCGGGCTTTTAAGAAGTTGGCTCTTATCGCGTCTTATCGGCCGTCTGGCAATGAAAAGTGCCAATCTAAATTAGCATGTGCGAATCTTTACAGATTCGCCTGCCCAGCTAAAGGCCTTTGATTTATGGCTTAGAAATGACCGCGCGGTTTCTAGGCGGCCGCCCAAAGGATTTCCATTTCCCGGGGCGGGGCGGGCTAATCGAGTCGGCGGCCTTATCACCGCCGGCTGCCTAATTCATATTTGTTTTATTAGATCATTTACATATTGTGGGCGTTGCGATAAGAGCCCAGCACCCAGCCCGCTTTTACGTGGGTCGGCCGGGCCATAAACCTATTGATTTTGCGGGGGGCAAACATTCGGGTTTCTTGCGTGGCCCCCCAAATGGCCGAGCAAACAGAAACCAAAGTCAACCGGCCGATAAGGCCCGCCAGCTGCCCCATTCGTCTTGGCCAAATATTTGCCCAACTGTTGCGAAACGCGGGCGCCTCTCATGCATCCTAAAAATACTTTATTCTCCTCCAATTACAACAAGACAACATCCCGGGAACATCGCCCCGCTACTGCTGCAGCCGCTTGCTTATCGTGTCCAGATGGTTGTACCCGTTGTAGGCCTTGCTCGTGCCCCAGTCCTTGCTGAAGCCGTTGGCGCTGATCTCGTGCGGGCTCGAGCCGCCGCCATACGAGTAGCTGTTGGCGAAGCTGCTGCCCACGAACGTCGAGTAGTCTGCGGGGGAAAAAGCCACGTGAATGGGGTTAGTTGAGGAAAAGGAGCGACTTACCCGCCGGGTCCGAGTCGTAGACGTGGGAGTGGGTCTGGACCAGGTGGGGGTGAATCTTGCAGAGCGTCTTGAACTTCAGGTAGTGGATGAGCCAGCCGGTGCCGCCCACCAGCAGCACGTTCATGCCCAGCACGCCCAGCAGCAGGGTGACCAGGGTCATCTTCAGGTGGGCGATCTTCATCAGGATGATCAGCGGCAGGATGATCAGCCACTTCTTCTTCTTGCGGTGCCCGCGCGACTCTGCCAAGCGCCCGCGTTAGTTGTTCTTGTTTCATTAATTAATTCTTCTCAGACTTACCTGCCTCGTCGAGGACCCTGGCGCCCGAGTCGCTGGACAGGGCCACCTGGAGGCCGTGGTTGCGTCCGAAGGTCTCCACGGCCCGCTTGAGGAACTTGAAGATTCGGGTAACCTCGCCATCACCTGAAGAGAGAGGGAGGTGAGTTGTCTGTTTATTGTCGAGATTCCCCGGAATCCAATTAATTACACCAGCGCCACCCTATAAACATCCGCCGCCTGCCCGGCAATCGAAATGCGCGCGCTTTCGATCGTCTTTCGACTTAATTGCCCCCGCGGGGAAAAACAACTTTCCTTTCATTTGAAAGTCACAAGGAGGGGGGGTGCGCACCTTCCAGGCTCTTGGCATCGTTGAAGACAGCAATCTGGTCGGCCGGCTCGCCGAGCTGCACCAGCCGCAAAATCCTCCTGTTATCGTCGGCGCCCCCGAGGCGCCCGTACTCGCTGGGAAAGAAGCCCAGCCCGTTGGTGGCCAGCTTCCAGACCAGCTTGCTGGCCTTGTACTTGATGCAGGAGACCAGATTGCGGGTCTCGAAGCACTGCCGCTGGTTCCTGGCGATGTACGCATCGTTGTGGGCCACCAGCGAGGCACGTGCCCGGCCCTCGTGGGCCAGCCCCGGAGCTGCCGTTGTTGTTGTCGTCGTTGAGGTCTCCTGGGCCCTGGCCAGTTGCTGTTGGAGCAGCGGCAGCAGCAGCAGGAAAATTAAGACCGCACTGCCGGCGGGGCCATTGCAGCGCCACGACAACATGACTGATAGATGAACGGATTGAGGATCGGAAACCGCCAAGCACCGCGCGGCTGGCTGAGCGAAACACAAATGCCAACCAAGACGCCCGGCGACTCCTTTTATCGCAAACCACAGCTCGCTGGCCCGACTGACTAACTGGCAGCCTCGGCTAATATTCATGTAGCATGCTGCACCGGAATTGCAATTCCTGCAGCAGCTGCAGCAGCGCCAGTCAATTTCAATGCCAATGCCACCGCGGCCGCTGCGTGGCTTTCTGGGTCACCCGGACGGACGGACGACCAGTTTGCGGGCCATCAAATCGAATCGCCAGCTCGTCAACAGCCACGAGGCTCGCATGACCGACCGGGGATTAGGCGCCCCCAACGAAAGTGAATTCGACCGCAAGGCGGACCAATCAGAATAAGTGCGAAGCATTTACCGGGGATCAATGGCAGCCACCGCACATGTCCCAGTGTCTCTGTGGGCAATTTGCATGAGAAATTTTTACTTTTGTTGCGAATTATTAATCGGAGCCGAGCGACGGCGGCGGTCGCTCCTCCCGTCTTAATTACAATGCCGCAAACGCTGGCCGGGCCTGCGAAAGTGGCCGCCTCGACTTCGATCTGATCTGTGTGTTGCATTATTGACCGAGTGAAAGTACCGATTGTGGTGCATTTGTCGACGCTTTTTTGCCATCGCTGCGAATTGAATTCTTGCCATCGATCGATCGATCCAGCGATTGGCAGCATCGGCTCCGCTTCCAGCGCATGGAGTGGGCATTAGGTAACCAGGCAATAACTCGACATAACTAATTCTGAGTCCACTTGGCGGACTTTCAGTAGAAAGTTTTTGTGTGCCTGAAAAATGCCAGCCACATGTGGCCAACTAAGGCGACGGGCAGCTGGGGGCAATCAAACTTAACAAAACCATAATGATGGCCGGTTTTGATGGCCGCCGATTTTGTGACTTTAGATTAAATCGCGACGGACACGCGACCGGCCGGCCCACCGAAAAAGACTGCTTTTCTCCGGCGGAGGGGCTGGCGCAGACAATTAGACAAATTTGCGCTTCACAGGATGGAGGATACAGGGTAATTCGAGGCTGCGGCGATAATTGCGCATAAAAATGTTTCTATGACTGTGGGCGCCGGTGAAATTGGGTGAGAAAGGAGCCCCCATCGAAAGCCATTCGCCACGAAAGACTTTCAAACATTCAATTTGTTCCTGCAGTTAACAAGATTTTTATTTGCATTTGAAATTCGCAACAGCTGAAATTTCAAATTGCGCGCGCATCAAACGGCCCTGCCAACTCGGCTGGTAATACGGCACAGCCGAGTTGGCAGCGCGAGCACAACTGTCAAACTCAGCTGGTCGTGACGTAAGAAGAAGAGCGCCGCTGCTGTTTTTAGCTGGAAAAATTGAAATTTCCTCGCAAAACAGTGAAATTTAAAAAAGTAAGCCATCGAATATACCAAATCACCCTGTAAAGAAGCCGTTAATCCATTTTATAGGAACAGCGCCTCTCGAGTTTCACCTAATCCGCCACACACAACAGAACGATGGGCGCCCGACAGTCACGCGAGCCACGCTCAGTGTCCCTGGACAATCCGTCTCCGGCCGGCGTCATCGACATCTCCGACGACGTGGTGAAGCGCCTCAAGCAAGGACTCTCCCAGCAGGGTAAGCCAGACAGACACCCAGCATCCCACATAACTTGACTGGCCTCACTTGGCCATTCGGCCACTCGGCCGCCTGTTATGCAACCGAAGCAGCGATGGAAATAAAATGAAATTTCTTGCAGCCCGCGAACAAGCAGTTGCCGCGGAGGAGTCCAAGTCTGTGGCGGTGCCGGCCCGCAAGACAACCACCACGACAGCGCCAGCGAAGGCAGCGACGAGTGCAGCGCCCGCGGCCGCCCCACAAATCGTTTACCAGAGCCCAACGCCCATCTACGTGCAGGGCGGCGGGCACACAGTCAGCGCGGCGGATGTGCAGCGCAAAATGAACCAGGAGCTGCAGAAGAACGACGACCTGTGGCGCCAGCGCATGACCAAGCTGGAGGAGAACCTCAAGAAGACCAACACCATCATGGAGTCGGAGTACGCGAGTGCCGTGGAGAACGTCCACAAGCGCTTCGTGAGCACGGCTGCGGCCCACAAGACCCCGCCCTGCCAGGAGCTGAAGGCCCAGCTGCTGGCCTGCTACCGGGCGCATCCTGGGGAGACCCTCAAGTGCCTGGACGAGGTGGCCCAGTTCAACCAGTGCGTCGACCAGCACCGCATCCAGAAGCTCGACGCGGACCCAGAGCCGCCCAAGGCTGTGCCAGCCGCCGGCAAGGCCTCCACGCCCGTGGCCAAGGCCGGCTAAGGATCGATTACGTTGCCTTTTTGTTTTGCCCAACTACACTAAAGATTACGAGAACCCACAACGTCTCTTCAGAATTGTCTATTAGGATTAAGATTAAGTCTAGCTTAGGAGGGAGGCAATCACAGCCAGCAGCGCCAGCAGGCCGAGGGAGCCGGCCAGGCCGCGGCTGCTGCTTTTTAAGAACCTCGCGCAGGTGTCGTCGAAGTCCTTGGCCGGGCCCATGCAGCCGGCGTAGCTCATCACGTAGGCCACGTAGTTCTGCTCGAAGGTGCCGCGCACCAGGCTGGAGCCGGGGCCGTTGGCGAACACAATCACATCCTCGCCGCCATGCGACTCGTCCTTGAGCGGCAGCGCGGCCAGATGCCGGTACGTGGGCGACTCCATTTCCTCCTTGCTAAACAGCCGCTGGGCCCGCCAGAAGTTCGAGCTGTTGGCCTCCCGGGAATCATTCGCCAAATGGTCAAAGTATCCAGGGCCATTGGCATACGTGATGGTCTCGTAGACCATCGGATCCTTCGGCTTGTGGGCATTGGCGGGGCCTAAGATGTCAGCCCCCCGCAGCGGGTAGCCGTTGAACGTCACCGAGTGCGAGTGGTCGGCCGTCACCAGGATCAGCGTCTCCTCCTCGTCGGTCATGTTCAGCGCCGCCTGGACCGCCAAGTCCAATTCATAGACCTCATGCAGGGCGGCCCTGGCGTAGTTCTGGTGGTGGCCCTGGTCAATGCGGCCGCCCTCCACCAGCAGCACGTAGCCCGGCGACCGCCGGCCCCGCTCCAGCACCCCAATGGACACCTCCGTCATCTCCCGCAGCGAGGGCTCGCCCTGCTCCCGGGCTATGGAGTAGGTGATGTGGTTGTTCCGGAACAGCCCCATCAGGTGGTCGGTTTCCTGGGTGTTGACCTTGAGCAGATCCTCCCTGTTGTGGACAAAGACCCGCGTGGAGTTCGGCTCCAGGGCCAGCCACTCCTGGGTGAGGTTGCGTTGGTCGCCGCGCGAGCAGATCGTCTCGGTGCCGCCCTCGAAGTTCACCGTGCGCACCTCGCTGGAGTTGAGGGCCCCCATGGGGGACAGGCCGCCGCCAAGGATCACATTGAGCTTGTTGCCAGGGGCTGCCTCCACCAGCTGGCGGGCTATGTCCGCGTGGATGCCCACCGACTCGGCCGGCACCTCCGTGTCGCACTCCCAGTCGCGGTGGTAGATGCGCGCGTAGGTGGCCGCCGGGGTGGCATGGGTGATGCGCGTGGTGGTCACCACCCCCGTGCGCTTGCCCTCCCGCTGGGCCCAGTCCATGATCGACTCCAGGCGGCCCTGCCGCGCGTCCTTCGGGTCGCGCGTGATGTCCATTCCAATGGCTCCATAGTCCGTCTTCACTCCGGTAAACAAGGCGGTGGCCGTGCCCGCCGAGTCCGGCACCTGCTTGTCCACGTTGTAGGTCTGCGGAGGACCAAAAATCAGTGAGTGGCGAGGACTTCCTTCCTCTCTTATAGCTCACCTTGGCCATGCCCGTGTGGGCGAAATTGTCGAAGGAAAGCGTCTCCTCCTCGCCGTGGCCGTGCTTGAGGAGCTGCCCCTTGTAGATGCGGCCGGCGCTGACCGTGGCCACGCCCATGCCGTCGCCCACGAAGATGATGATGTTCTTGGCCTTGCGGCGGTAGCTGGCGTCCTTGGCCTTCTTGGCTTTGTCCACCGTCCTGGCCAGCTGCCGCAGGCCGACGCCCCGCCAGAAGCGCGCATCTGCAATGAGGCAAGCAACCGGTTAATTGCAAACGTGATTTAAGTCGCATTTAAAACTCGGCCCTGCCCGGGGGAACACGTACGGCCCTGGGCCTACGGCCGTTCGGCATTCCTGGGGGATCACGTTTGCACTTCCGATCGGTTGATTTATGCAACCGCCCACGCCCCGAGTAACTGCAATTCCAATACGCATTAGCGGGCCGGCTAATTGCCGACTGTTTAAAATTCAACTGTGTACTCAGCTGGCTTACACAGACGCGCAGGCGCTCGCACACCGGCGCATCCCTGACTTTGACGCGTGATCCGGTTGGCCGCGCGGTCTGTTTGCCTGTTAATTTGGTCATTGACAATGAAATTAACCCGTTCGACGCGTTGATGTTTCGTCGAAATGCCAGCAAATTAATTGCTGTTCTGGGGCTTATCGGCGCCGCCTAATTGACGGTGTAAGTCTCCCGAACAAGGGAAGATTAGAAGAGGCGGCTGCTTACCTTCTTTCTGGGGCGCTTGGTCGGTCCTGAACTGCGGGCCGATGTCGCCGTCGGCGCTGAGCGTCTGGATGACCGGCGGCGGCTGCACGGTGGCCCCCCAGACAGCCAGGGCCATGCCCAAGACGGCGCACAGAGCGGAGACCTCAATTCGCATGGCTGGCCACACAATTGCACTGCCTTCAATTGGAGACACACGCGAACCGGGAACGGGAACGGGACCGAGTGGGCGACTGGGCGTCTAAATTCCTCTTGATTGGTTTGTATCACTGTCACAGGCGCTTGCTTGCTGCCGACGACTGCCGGTGGCTGTCAATTAGCGGATTTGCAACGACTAACACACCGCTGGGCCGTGGAGCGGCGTTTTATGCGCGGGCTCGACGCCCGCCAGCCGACGAGCGCGCTCGCAATTGCGCCCGAGCCGCCTCGGCTGGCGATAAGCTGGGGAATTCGTTCCTGGTTCTGGTGCGTCGACTCGGCCATAAACTCCAATCCTTGACTGTTTGCCAATTTGGTACATTCGGATCACGTGAGTGCCGCTCAGCCGGGCCCTCTTTCCCAGCAGCACTCTGTGTCCCTCTCTTCCCCTTCGGAATTGCAGCAATTGAGTTGTGGGCAGATGGACGCTCAGGCAAACACCGTAAAGAGCGCGGGTGTTATCTTGTCGTTTTTGACTTACTGCCTTCAATTTCACGTGTTGCATCAGCGGCTCGGCGATTGCCCGGTTGTGTCTGTTGACTGGTTAACTTTTGGTGGGGCTATCTCAGCAGCGCTTCTGCGTCACCGCAGCTGCCCATCGGCTGTATTTCTTTATGGGAAAATGCCCAGCGATAGGGAATCTTTTTCTCCATCACTCGACGAGCACGTTTCTCGTTTACAGCTTGCAGATATTTGGCCAGAATCGCGGGGCGAAGATAACTTTCAGCTCACGTTTCCGTCATCAGCGTTTTATTGGACGGGTTCTACTAACCTATCTTTCAATCTATTACGAGTACGCAGCTACCCAAAATCGTAGATAACAAAATCATCGACAGCAAT
Source organism: Lissocephala sabroskyi (assembly GCA_037075105.1). Taxonomy (NCBI): domain Eukaryota; kingdom Metazoa; phylum Arthropoda; class Insecta; order Diptera; family Drosophilidae; genus Lissocephala; species Lissocephala sabroskyi. Next base: position 67,411 of record JBAMCP010000275.1, read on the forward strand.
AACACACAAGTTGGGGAACT